>CABFPE010000373.1:718751-731861 GCA_900660155.1 Hofstenia miamia
TGATGTTATCAAATATAAAAATTTGGAGATTTTTTAAAATAAACTAAATATTTGAGTTTAATTCTTTATTTTTTTATTGAGATATGTATATATATATATATATATATATATATATATCTCAATAAAAAAATAAAGAATTAAACTCAAATATTTAGTTTATTTTAAAAAATCTCCAAATTTTTATATTTGATAACATCATCAAAATAATAATGATTTCATATATCTGAACAAATTAATAATGCTGATATGAAGAATCCTTGTGCAAAGGATCGTTAAAATACTATGATTCAATTCACAGTTAAGTAGATAGAGGCAACCCTACATAGGCATCAGGCGTCCAAAAAAGTCCAAGTGAAGTAGGGTTAATATAATAACTACCTTACTATGTAAAGGAATTCGTCATGAGAATGACATGGAAGTGTTACACTAAAACTTACTGAAGAAACAATTTCAGGATCAGCATCATGAGAGACAAGCATTCTAACGAATGGAACATGGCCTTCTTTAGCAGCCAAATGCATGGGAGCACCGCCACTTTTAGTTTGTGCATTGACCTTAGCTTTTCGTTTAATCAGTTCTTCTCCAATGTCTACATTGTTTTTCTTTGCCGCGATATGCAAAGGTGTATACCCGTTCTAAACATTCATTCATACACCTATATTCATACCTATATGCTTTTTTAAGTAAAAACTTTGAAAAATTCATTCAAGTGAATAACTACATTTGATTTGGAAATTAAAAAAACGTTCAAATGTACAAACGTTGACATTAAAGAATAAATTAAAGGAAGTTCTATATCAGTGATTATTTAAATTGTAATGCAATCTCACGTATATGATATACTGCACAAAAACACTCATATAAACAATCTTTATTACTGATATTGGGAAGACGGAAAATATATATTTGGAATACAGTAGCATTACATTAAGGAAATGAAATTATCTGTATTAAACTTTCATTATTTAGTAATTTATCAAAACCTCACGAAAAAAAAAACACTAAAATACTTAATTGCTTTCATTTATCTAAAATGAAGATTTCTAGAAATAGAAGAGGATATTGAATGGAAACAACTTGGCATTTACTAAGAAAACCGTTAATCTAAATCAAACCACTTGTAAATGGCATACATAAGTAGAGAAGACCAAATTAGCAAAAAGGTGTTACTAAAGTTTAATCTCATTCAGTGTTTGGTCAAATTTTCAGATATGATTTTTCAAATTTTTCATAAACAAAATGTTCAAGAATTTCTAGAGAACAAGCTTGAATTCAACCTGAAACAACGTTTGGTCTACTATTCAAAATGTGTGCAATTCAATATATGCATGTCTTTGTGGCTCAGCTCAAAGGCCCCGCATATCAATAACAAAAAAAACGAAAAAACACTTTTGACCAATATAATGAATACTAAAGAAAATAATCGTACGAGAGCTTGCGACAATGGCGAAGCGTTGTAGTTAAGTAAGGTTTTAGCAACACGCGAATGTCCATAATGGACAGCGATGTGCAAGGGAGTGAGATTGTTTTTTCCGGGAGCGTCCGGATCAGCATTTCTTTCCAACAGCAGATGTGCAGCTTCCCACTGATTGTATTTTGCTGCCAAATGCAGAGGTGTGAATTCTTTCTAAATTTAATCAAATATTACAATGTTTATTTTCAATTAAAAGTTTCAAACGATCAATATTTGAAGTGAAGGCACATTACAACAATCTACTTCTTTTATAATACCTTTTAATGATAATTAGTTGGCAAGCAATGATAACATATTTAAAGAATGTGTATATTTGAAATTGGAAGGGTCTTTATCAAGATTATCAAGCAAAACTAATCCCAAAATTCGCAAATATAAAGGCTAACTTTTTCAAAGACATTTTGTCATAAAAAAATTTTTTTATGAATGGCGCCAAACCATCAACTTTTATACTACAGTCAACAAATTATCTAAAACGTTTTTGACAGAATAGTTAATTAATTTCATACATTTTTCAATTATAATTTATTACAGCAAAACCTCTGTTAATGAACACCTTTACAGTATATGGATTTTTTACTGGTTTGGACTATATCAATTATAATGGATTACAAAATTTAACTGGATGTATCATTCGATTTTTCAATATGTGTTAGTGGCACTAATGAAGATACCCAAGAAAATTGAAATTTATCATTTTTGTATTATTTATTACTTGTTATATTACATAATGATATTATAAATGTGGAATTTTTTAATTGTTGAACTTTAGTTTACTACTTAAGTCAATTTAAATGACATCAATAATCAGAATATAATAGTCTATGAAATTTTACATTCTAAGAGTAATAATTTTCACAATCATTGCAAGGAGGCGCCTTGACATGATTGCCATAGTCAAAATGAAGTCTATGTGCTTATTCAGCAATTTGAAATTTAATTATATTAAATTTACCCCTAAAAGAATGAAAACCTGAGATTAAAGTACGAATAAATACAAAGTAAATAGTTTTCTACAATGCCCAAGGAATAAAAGACCAAAAGAAATTTATTGCTTTGAAGAACACTGTATTGCGAAGAATTATTCCCGAAACATCATCATGAAATTACCCATAAGCAAATATTAGAGACTTAAATTATTGTTAACGTGAGACTAATGAAAAGTAGATATTCTCCTAAAAGCACACATATTTGACTAATTGATAATTAACACTTGACAATTAGCCAAAANAAGAAATTTATTGCTTTGAAGAACACTGTATTGCGAAGAATTATTCCCGAAACATCATCATGAAATTACCCATAAGCAAATATTAGAGACAGAATTCATTTGTTAACGTGAGACTAATGAAAAGTAGATATTCTCCTAAAAGCACACATATTTGACTAATTGATAATTAACACTTGACAATTAGCCAAAAACATACACTTAATAATGTTGCACTTTTCCTCATTACAGAAATACAATCAAGTACTCAAACATAGTCATTACTATTTGAGCGAATCATGTTCTTGTTGGAACATATTTGAAAAAAATATTGGCAAAATAACAAATTTATCTAAACTCGAAAGGTGATTGAAAATAAAAAAACACAAAACCTACAATTACACATAGAAGTGGGATGTTGAAGCAATAAAAATTTTAAAGACTTTGTTATTGATATATGTGTTTTGAATGTGTAAAGATCCTTACATGAGTTTTTGCATCAATAGGTGACGCAGAATCTAAGAGCTTTTTGGCAACCGCTGTATGGCCTTCTTTAACTGCAACGTGCAAAGGTAAATAACCATCCATCGCAACGGCATTAACATCAGCTTTGTGCTCCAAGAATAAGTCGCACATATCAACATTGCCCAAACGTGCAATGATGTGAAGACATGTTTGTTTTTCAGAGGCCTGGGCGTTTATATCAGCTCCTAAACAATCCCATTTTATTTATCATTCTAATTTAATGGACTATTTGGAAGGTCGTTTGGGTTTAAGCTGGCAGTAAACCAAATGGAGATTAAGTATTTAGTCTTTTATTATATTTACATTTACATGGAGCTCACTGCAAATTCTTGGGCACGGAATTTGAACTAAGATTGATTTCCCTGAAACTCTGGCTTCAATGAAAAATGAAAACCACATTATACAGGGTGACCTATTTTAGACTGAAAAAATATAAAGGTCTATAAAACGAAAATCAATAATAATAGAAATCCAACACACTCAGTACTTCAAGACTTTATCTTCGGATGTTCAATCATTAATTCTATCTGCGCGGTATACATTTAAGATCACCTTCAGTACGTCATATAAAATCGATACTACTAAATGTCTTTTTCATCAGTATCAACCNAAAGAAATTTATTGCTTTGAAGAACACTGTATTGCGAAGAATTATTCCCGAAACATCATCATGAAATTACCCATAAGCAAATATTATTATATTAAATTATTGTTAACGTGAGACTAATGAAAAGTAGATATTCTCCTAAAAGCACACATATTTGACTAATTGATAATTAACACTTGACAATTAGCCAAAAACATACACTTAATAATGTTGCACTTTTCCTCATTACAGAAATACAATCAAGTACTCAAACATAGTCATTACTATTTGAGCGAATCATGTTCTTGTTGGAACATATTTGAAAAAAATATTGGCAAAATAACAAATTTATCTAAACTCGAAAGGTGATTGAAAATAAAAAAACACAAAACCTACAATTACACATAGAAGTGGGATGTTGAAGCAATAAAAATTTTAAAGACTTTGTTATTGATATATGTGTTTTGAATGTGTAAAGATCCTTACATGAGTTTTTGCATCAATAGGTGACGCAGAATCTAAGAGCTTTTTGGCAACCGCTGTATGGCCTTCTTTAACTGCAACGTGCAAAGGTAAATAACCATCCATCGCAACGGCATTAACATCAGCTTTGTGCTCCAAGAATAAGTCGCACATATCAACATTGCCCAAACGTGCAATGATGTGAAGACATGTTTGTTTTTCAGAGGCCTGGGCGTTTATATCAGCTCCTAAACAATCCCATTTTATTTATCATTCTAATTTAATGGACTATTTGGAAGGTCGTTTGGGTTTAAGCTGGCAGTAAACCAAATGGAGATTAAGTATTTAGTCTTTTATTATATTTACATTTACATGGAGCTCACTGCAAATTCTTGGGCACGGAATTTGAACTAAGATTGATTTCCCTGAAACTCTGGCTTCAATGAAAAATGAAAACCACATTATACAGGGTGACCTATTTTAGACTGAAAAAATATAAAGGTCTATAAAACGAAAATCAATAATAATAGAAATCCAACACACTCAGTACTTCAAGACTTTATCTTCGGATGTTCAATCATTAATTCTATCTGCGCGGTATACATTTAAGATCACCTTCAGTACGTCATATAAAATCGATACTACTAAATGTCTTTTTCATCAGTATCAACCACAATAATTTCCTTAATAATAATTATTATTATTCGTCACTAGTATTTATCAAAATGTGTTTATTAGTTGTCATTTCATTGAAATTAGTATTAATTGATTGACTTGAATCGTCATCTGTTTATAGTCAAAATTCAAGATCAGTTAATCGTTCAACATTTAATTCAAAATTCAAATAATTTAAATTTAAATGCTAGCGGTTATCTTCAGTGACTGCTTCGGTGTTCTATAGCCTTATTCATTAAGTGAATCATGCTAGCACTTAGAGTTCAAGATAACGTTGATTTAATAATATATTTATATCAAAACGGAGAAAATATTACTACGACAATTTGTGAATTCTGTACAGCGCAAGGAATCAAAAGTTCTCAAGAAACTTATGTTTACAAAACCGTGAAGACAATAATAATGAGATTTGAGAAGACTTCATCCTATCTTGTCGACTCTAATTCGAAGAGAAGCCGAGATGAAGATGATATCAATGACGCGCTTGAGAAAATCGTAATACCAGCACTAGAGCCATTGCCAAACAGTGTCATTTTTCAAAGTCAATAGGTCTTAAACTTGAAAGAGTTCAGGCCTAAACTTGAACAATTCCTCTCTGTTGCTGCGATTGTGGAGCGCTTGGAATTTCGTGAGAAATTTCTGGAAGCCATTGAACATTCAGAGACATTTTTAAAGAATGTGTTGTTTACCGACGAAGCCATGTTTGAGCTTAACCCTTCATTAAATTAATAAAACTTTTTCAGTACCGACGTTACTGCTGACTCTAATTTACAACTTTTTCATCTCTGAACTAAAAAGAATGTGGAAATATAGCAAGACTGTGTTTAAAACAGATGAGTTTACTCCCCACACGGCGAAAAAGACAATCGAATACCTTCAGGAAATGATTCCTAAGAGATTAATAAGTCCGTACTTCTTCTGGATATTCACCAGACTTATCCCCCATAAACTTCAGTTTCTGGGGATATATTAAATCTGAAGTGTGTGGGCGAAGTCATATAGGACTCGTTAAAACTGCAATAACTGTGTTGATAGTGTCGTAACCAGTTGTCAATTTTGTCTGGAAAATAATGGTGATGTTTTTGAATAAAATATCCTTATGCTAGTTGGAAAATTAGCACTTTTATTATATGCTAGCAGGCTTGACGTACATGCCGTAAAATCCGAAAATATTCTCCACCTTCAAAATATATTATTTTTCAAATTAGAATGCCATTTATTTTTCATTTTTTTAAACAGGACATTCTATAGGTATTTTTTCAGCCTTCTCTAAAACAGTACGATTCAAACTTAAGTCTTAATACACAGTAAGGACACTTTGTCGCAAATTATTTGAATTGCTATGCCAACGAATTATCTTTAACACCTAAAATGAAAAATTATTTTTAGAAATTCAAATATTTTGATTCGTAAATAATTGGCTGTTCATTAAATTTAACTGTGTAATACATTAAAACTGTTACATTAAAAACTATTTTTTGTATTTAAACACGATTTTGGATATTATCGGGAATTGCATCAATGAGATGGTGTTTGTGGAAAACGACGACCAGACACCAATTTTATTTTTCCTGAAAAAAATCAGGTTTTAAGTTTTTTTTCAAAATGCAAAGGATTTCAAATTTGATACACAGTTTGCTGGGTTTCCGCTGAAATTTCTAGTAAAATACATGTACACATTTAATTATATTTTATCCTAAATTCTAAAAAGAGGAGACGACAAAATGGAAAATAAATTGAAAATTGTCTCGATGACGCGGTTGCAACCAGTGTAGACCATATTATCACATTTAACAAATTCATTTAACAGAAAGTAGAATATATTTAACCGATGTGTTTAACAGATTTCTTTCTAAACTTGATTGAATAACATAAATGAAAGACAAAAATGGTATTTTATACTGCCAAAGTCTTCGTTAAACAGATCTGTTAACAGATTTTAAAGTGTATTTATGAAGTCTTAACCAAACTGTTAACAGATCTGTTAAACAGATTATAAATATGGACATCATCAGAATGGCAAACGAGTCACATAATTTGACCAGCGACTCGACCCGCATACAATTGACCCATGACCCAACCCGACACATGGGTCAGCAGTCAGGTTTTAACCCGAGTTGTATTTGCAAATGTTTGACAAAACTAACATGAAACAAAGGCATTAACATAAATTTAAGAGTAGGTTTTATATAGCATAGTAGATTGTATACTAAATAGAAATGCGTGGTTAGTTTTCCACTATTTCAGGGAAATCCTTCAAAGAATACATTTCTATGACCCGAAAATTTCCAAAATTTTGACCAATGACCCGACTCGAGCAAGTATGACTCACAACTCGACCCGACCCAACATTTCCTTGACCCAATCCGCGGGTCAGGTCGGGTTAGGTCGCCGAGTTTGCCACCATGGTCCTCACTGGTTGCAATTCTGTCCCATGTGATAATTATTTTGAAAATATTTCGTTACCATATTTAATTAAGGTCTCTGCAACTTGGTAATGATTGGCACGAACAGCCAAATGAAGTGGCGTCTCGCCTCTCTCCGTAATTAGATTGATCTTCGCATCGTGAGTCCTTAGCTCTTCAACACACTAAAAGATTTTCAAGTACAATACTTCATAGAACAAATAATTGAATGGATAATTCTCTGATATAATCGTGTATATATTTTATATTAGCCAATATTAAAAGAATGCAATAAATATAAATAATGGAATAAAACCAAATGGCATTTTATTCCGTCTCGAATAATGCAGCGAAAATAAATATTTCATCCACAAAAGAATTGAAGTTGTTGGTGTGAAAGTAGTATCACGCTCGTAAAAGCGCAAATAGAAATGAGAGGAATTTAACATCAAAATCTAGCTATTTTCAATATCTTAAGCCAAAAATGGGTCTGAAACACATGCTCAAACTTAGGCTACAAATGAACTAAGAAATATTAATCGATTTTAAAATGGTTTCTCTAGTTTGTTTTAGAACTCGTTGATATTCAAAAAAATATTTCGATCAGTTTTTTTGCAAATTTGGCGGGTTGTGCTTCAAAAGAACTCTGAGTTTAACTTCAATTACAATTTATTTCAAATCCGAATTCTTATTCCACATTAGTTCTTTGACATGACAATTCCCAGCGAAGTTATTTTCTTCGTAAGAAAATTTGAAATAGCTAAGCCATCAGTTTAGCCGACGGTTTGAGGGCTGTATTGCCCACCATGTTCACACCAACTTTACCAGCTGTGGCATTCGATTCCTGTTTCGTTTCCACCACTTTCATCATTCCCTAATTAGTCTCTGTTGATGTACAATTGCCTTTCATTAAGTCAATTTCTAGAACGCTTGCCTGTAGTGTATCTGTCACATTGGGAAAACCGAAATAACTCGAATTGGTTTTCGATTTATCGACGAGCCCTAACTTGTATTATATTTAAAATGAAGATTGGTTTTCCTAATTTTATAGAATGCGCAATGTTACACTTCGGTATCAACAAAACGAAACATTTTAACAAAAGTAAACTTTAAAACATCCCATAAGAGAACAATTCCTATACGTAAAATTGAAGATAAATATTAAACGGGAGTTTTGTTGGCATTTCACATAAAATTGAGTGACGTTTGTGCATCAGCAGTACTAATAACATGGAATTACATTATTTCTAATGGATAAGTTTGTAGAGCTGTAACAGCTGTTTTTATTCTGATGAAAGAAACGTGTTTCCGATGTGAGAGATCAAAGACCGTTGCATCCTCATAAGAGATAAACTCTATTGATCTACCTGGCGTAAAATTGAAATATATTCGCACCGCTTGATTACTTAGCATTTAATCAAAAAATAAGTAGCATACACATATCTATCAATCAAACAAACAATATTACACCAACAACAAACATGCAGAAAAAAGTGAACGTAATTTTTAATTTAACGGAAACAATATATCTGAGCACAGTGGGGGATTCGGAGAGGGGATCCCCTCCACTAAGATTTTTCGCAAAATCCAGTCCAGGCAAATAGAAAGTTACCTAGGGCTCGATCGTACTTTTCCTGAAAAATAACATGGTTGGATTCCATTTTTCTTCCATATTAGGAATGTCCAGTGTTTCAGAACATGTCAGAGTAAGAACAAATTAATTCGCTAAAGTTTAATTTACACAACCATTGTTATTCAATTATATATCTTCATAATAGACAAATTTATTTTTAAGAACAGTTATCATCTGATAAACAAAATCCAGAGGTTAGAAAAGTTAAAATGAAATATTCTTACACGAATTACTGCATGAATTAGGTCCAATGTGAATGGCCAACTTAGGTTATAGCATGAGACAAGAAATTTATTCGTTTGGAAAATAAACTCCCTATTTCAACGAAGTTATCATTAAATACATAACTGCATTACCCTAATGCCAATTGAGAGAATTTTGTTAATGCGCTTACTATTTATTCTTGAAAATGAAGTAATTCATGAAAACAGAAATTTTGGGAAAACTTGATCGAATTTGCGCTGTAACTTCTTAAATCTACATATGAAAATAAATGTTATCAGATTTTACTCATGGGAGTCTTATAACAGCAATTTCAACTGAATATTTAATGCAAAGTTTTTAGCAGAAAATGTCAATTTCATTGTCAATTATAAATGAAGTTTTTTCGTTACAAAATTTTGATATCCCCAGTAATGAGGATTCGAAATATCTTGCAATCATTCTATTGCTAAGCAGCGAAGCAACATTCTAAATTTATTAGTGTTGGGAATGGGATACTGAAGCAAAAATGTGTCTGTCATGAGTTCCCACAGACGGATATCTGTAAATAGGTTTCCATCACTAGCACATCTATAGAGATTTTATTATTATGACATGGCTAATTTTGAAACATCTTAGGCAATGAATACATAATAATTGTAAAATTTTAATTTTTCGTTTGAACAAGTGTGAAAAAGTTGTTTAGTATTGCAATTTACTGAAACTACCGCACAAATTGTGGCACATGCCACCTAATTTGAGCCCTGGCAGTAATCGTAGTTCAGGTGCAATGGTGAAAACATTCTTAATCATATGTTAATTATAAGAGTTTGACAATTTCTCATGTCATATGTGCCTGTCATACGTTCTACAAAGAATAGATTCAGTTGAAGGATTATTCATCTAGATAGAGTAGACTCGATACTGTAATACTAATAGTAATTTCGGGATGTAATGTTTAGATTCAATTTTCTCGAATCCTTCATTCTTAGAAGAATACACTTCTTTAAATCAAAAAGACATCTCTATTATTCATTAATTTGCTGATGATTAACCTTTACTGCTCAAACATTGAAAATTATATAGCAAATGCTTAATTAGTGCTAGTATAGTGAAAATCATTTTCAAAAAATGCCAAAGAATAAAGCTTTGAATTGAGAATAAAATATTGGTATTGGGGGAGTGTACTGGGAAAATTAATATTTAATAATAGAATAACACGAGGTTTGACTGAGAGCACATTTTGCAAAAATGATTGGATAATAAATTATCGATATATACACAATATGTGACGTGCTATAAAGCGTGAAAGCTACTTACATCTGTAAAACCGAGATATGCAGCTATGTGTAGTGGACTAAGACCAGTCTCCGTCGCTTGATTCACTGAAGCTCTGAAATTTAAGAGAAGAAGAATGATTTGGATACGACGCTTTTTTACAGCAATGTGAAGTGCAGTGAAGCCATTCTAAAAATTAACAAGATAACCACGGTGATGAAACAATCATCGATTTTGATTTAAGAAGCGAAAATCAAAGCTTATTAGATTTTCAGAGTAAGCAAGAATTCACATAAAAAACATATCAAAGATATAAAACAATGTTCCAAAGAAGTTGTAAGGTTCAAGTTTTGAGGTCAAAGAAAGAATTGTAACAGTAATTAGTCTGATATAGTAATACATTTCGATTGAATTGGTGTGAAAAGGATAAAATAGTTCAAATCAGACCCTATATAATTGTATTATTCCTACAGAATTAAAAAGTGTAAATAGTAAATTTCATATATCGCAAGCAGGAACAGTAACGATCGTACATACAATTAGCGCAAAAACTAATTCTAAATATTTAACATTTGTAACTAACAGGCCACGGAGTTCTACAACTTTCTAGAAGACTGTGTCAGAGGCAAAACATGTTAAACGGATCCACCATGAAAAACAAAGTTGTGTGAGGTTTTTTCGAGTTTAATGTTTAATCGCAAGCTTGAAGTGTGTCGACATCAGAAGGCTATCTAATAAGGGGGGTCATCTCAATTGCAATCAAGTTGAGTTTTCAAATTATAACATGAGAGATCTCTCCAAAAAAGCGGTCAAAATATTTCAAAAATAGGCTTCAGATATCTTTACCATCCTAATTCTAAAATTTTTAAAATCTATTATAAAAATAGTATATTTTAGACCCAAAAATCAATCTTAGAAGCCTGAGGGGAGACATTAGCTCATGCCTCATTAAATACACCGGGTATAATGCCGACTTCCACTTGAATCTGACAACAGATTGTGAAATCTGCAAGACATCTACAACAATCAAATATTGACGTGTAATAAATTAAAATTTTAAGTAACCAGATAAGCATTTCACCTAAAGAAACAAGTGCTTGCCTAATAGGTCACCTCACCGAAATATTAATGCAATAAAATATTCGGTTTTCAAATAGTTACTTTGTTGGATTAAAGTTTCCTGATAGCCTAGTATAAATAAATTCTCTAAAATTATGTATACAATGTATAAAGTAGACTTAAATATATACCATAGCTTTACAGTCTGGATTTGCGTCTTTTTCCAAAAGGTATTTTGCATTATTATAGCTGCCGCAATGCGCCGACACATGTAACGGTGTTAGTAAGTCTCTAGTAATTTCGTTTACATTGATGCCATGAAACAACAGTAATCGCGAACATGGAACATGGTCGCCCTGTGCAGTCATATGAAGTGCAGTTAGTCCACTCTAAAACACAACGATAAAACTGAACTTAAGATTATTAAACAAACTTTAGTTCGACACTTTACATCTGTGGCTTTGGTAGCTAGTAAAAGATCCACAACGTCCACATGGCCTCCTCTCGAAGAGCAATGAAGTGGAGTGAGATTATCCTTTGTCTTGCAGTTGACGTCTGCTCCATGTTCGATGAGACATTCGATCATGTTGCTTTTACCCCATTTGGCTGCAACGTGCATTGGAGTAATGTTATTCTAAATGATGTACGCATATAATTTAATTGATCATTTAAAAAGGTTTTCTAAAAATGTCAATCAGAAATATATTCAACCGTATTATGGTTGATGGAAAAAATATTTTCCCTATACATAATCAATCACATGCTCACATAAAAGTAAATAAAATGGGTAAACAAATGAAAAAAAAATTTCGGATAAATAATTTAAATGATTTTAGATGAAGAACTGCGATGTTTTACACACGTTAAAGAAATGACAAATTTAAAGCATAAAAATATTTAAAGCTATTTCATAACAAAATTATAAATACCTTGGCTGCAACACCAACTTTCGCTCCATAAGAGATCAAGAGCTCACCAATTCGAGCATGGCCATAATGAGCTGCAATGTGCAGAGGAGTAAAACCACTCTAAAATTATACATCAACAATCTCATATTTTAAAAACTTAGTAACAAGAGATGGGAATAACATTTAAAAACTACCTTGAGACTTGCCTAAAAGTTGGTTTTAGTATGGTTAAATACGAATTCTAAGTTTCGCAGTGCATAAGGTAGCACATATTAGCAATCCACGGCTTAGAAAATTTAAATTCAAATTTAGGTGATGAAAATATCTAAGAGAACTACATGCTATATTGACTAAAATTGTCAATTGACTAACTACGCCTCAAACAAAGTTTCTGGAAGTGAAATTTGGTCATGATTATCAACTTTTTTGTGTTATGAGATAAAATATGTAGGAACAGAAATACCTTACAGTAGTCTTGTGGCAGGAATAGAAATTCAATTGAATTCTGAATTTAAAAAAATTGTTGAAACTAATCTATTATATAAAGGGCAAAATGTGTGTGTGTTTGTCCGCTTATAACTCAGAAACTTTTAGACCTAGGTACCAACATCATATATTTTTGTAAGCACCATGACCTCCTGAAGGTTTTAGGCACATTTAATCAATGACTTAATTAGTGAACTAATTATTGACTTAA
>CABFPE010000373.1:732936-755985 GCA_900660155.1 Hofstenia miamia
TGCCGCTCGTCGTCCTTCTTCGCCATTTCATCGTCCATTCGCTGTTGACGAGTGGCAGGGTCATCATCTCCGCCACCGAATAATCCATCCATTTAGAATACGATACTTGTGTAGCGCTACGACAACCTTTCTACTGACTTGGCTTGGATTCAACGTTAACAACACTTTGCTAATGTAATTCAAGAAAATTGAGTTCAGCAGTATGCATGCATATTCGAAGCATATTCACGCCGATATTCATACAAACTTGGATACAGGAATATATTATTTAAGAAACCAGTGTAGAGAGAAAAGGGTGAATATATAGAAAGCACTGTCATCTTCTTAATAAAACTTAAATACACGTGTACAACCAAGAGTGTCGAAAACGAGACATCACAGGAAATGCGGATGAATCAGGAGGGCAAGGGAACGAAATTTTAAAATTATTAGGATTTCTTAAATGAAATTGCAAATTCCTTTTTGATGTTTTCCCACATATTTGCCTCATTACCAGAGAAAATATGAGTGCAAAATTTGTCAAAGCAACAAATAAAAAGTTTCAAAACTTATTAGTAAAAAAACAGCATACTTTTATTTTTGTATTACTTTTTGTAACCAAGTTAACCGTAAATTGCGAAACATATTTCTATATACAAAATGGTAAATACTGTTGTGAACTTCAAATGTAATTAACAAATTGTCGTTAATCCCCTAATGATTTATGCGTATAAACACTTAACCCTGTCTCTTATACACATCCGTTAAATTTATGTTTCAGTTGAACTACTTTTGCAAATTTCAGTTAGTATGGATTCAGTTACAGTTAAATGTCCGGTACAATTCGCTACACTAATCAAGGAGTTCAACCAAATTATGATACACAACCATTTCTGTTTTATCTAGATAATTGCATATTGATTGGGTTAATTGAAAATGAGGGTCATAAACAATGAACACAATTTCCGTTCGCAAAATACCTGAAACAGACGCACGAAAAGCACTAAAAAACAAAACAAAATTTACAAATATAGCCACAGAAATAACTATATAACTAGAACGCACGCAAAAATTTGATAAAATATTTGAAAATGTCAATTATTTCCAATGCATTGCCAAAATTTTCTTTGATATGCAAAAGTTTGCTTATACATACAGAAATGTCATCATTCCCATTACATATACATGCAAGTTAAGCGCAAAGAGATTTGATAGAAGAAAATTTAACATATACAATTTCATAGGACATACCAATTTTGCAAGATGATCATCAATTCTATAATGCAGGCCTGTCAGAGGCTACATATTTGTAATTATTTTCTCGCTTTTACTAATAGATTTTATGTGTCTTGTGGGAAAATACAGTTCCGGAAATAACGAACTTATTGGAATTCTTATTCTCAGTTCGTTATAGAAAAATTCGTTACATTATAGTTCTAGGGCTTCATTCAATTTAACAATTGATTGTAGGCTAATAAATAACAAACATTATTTCAGTAAATTAACCAAAATAATTCAAAATGGACTCCAGTGACATAGTGCCTCCTCGTTCTTTGTAATGGCATTTCAATCTCCTCCATTTGACTGTTTATGTCCAAATTGCTTTGACAACAAAAATTGCTGGTTTTCTTTAGGGCAGACATCGTTGCTTTGTTGATTATTCAAATTGACAAATCTTTTACTGTAAATGGGGCTCAAAATTCAGTTTTTAGCTCGTTATAATCGAATTTCAGTTCGCTATATCAAAACAAATTTAGGTTATTGGAAATTTCGTTATAACCAGAACTCATTATAACCGTGTTCGTTATACTGATTGTAACATTCATCATCATTTTAAGGCATATAATTGACAGATGTACTCGATATTCAAAATTGTACAATGAATACCTACCCCCGACATGATATCAGCGTTGTCGCCATTCTGAAGTAAAAGGGCTGCAGCACGAAGATCATCTTTTCTTGCGGCGACGTGAAGTGCAGGCAATCTCACATTACCTTTATTGTCGTTTTCTAACAAAATTGCGACGACACGAGCGTGACCTTGTTGTTGCGCCACGGCCTGAGGACTATATCCATCCTAAATTAAATATAGTTGAGCACAAAGTTGAGAAATTTTTTAGAAAACTATAAAATGGTTATATCACGCAATTGATTGAAAAAAATTGAATCATAATATAAAAACGACACTTATAAACCAGTATAAATGATCAAAACATCATCTTAAATCTAAAAACGAGGGACTGGATTACGCCATAGGAAATTAGTGGTAGGGAATGCGTCAATCAATTCAATCAAATAGCGTTGTGAAAATGGAATTAGTTTTACAAATTTGATCCATTATTTTTTAAGTTTGACATCGAGACATTAAAGTTCTCAAATCGACATTCCTTAAACATTTTAAGACCGAAATTTATCATTGCCAAAGAATCAGACAATTTAAATAACAGAGTAAAATAAAGATAAAAATGTCAAAAATGTCTTTTAATACATCAAACATAAACCGAAAGATTAACTGCGATAATAGAGTTTGAAATTCGTTTTAATGCCAGTCGCTTCAAATGCTAATATAAGACAATACGATGAAAACGTGAAAAAATGTATGCAACTGTTTCAGAAATGGAAATCCCACTTCTTCAATTAACGCGGTATTTAAGAAAAAACTATATTTGCATAAATTCTATGTTATTTGTCTTCAACCTATTTAACCTCTCGGTAGACATTGTATAAAAACGTGAATAAACTGTATATCCGGTGCCTTTCTCTACGATCATTGAAATAGTCCTTATTTATAAAATTATCTGAAAAAGTTATTAGTTGTAAGAGGTTTTTGTGTGCAAAAATCTGAATAATATAAAATGCTGTTAGCGTAAAACTCAAAATGACCTTGTACGTTTCGCCTACATTACAGAAATTCTAAGTTAAACGTTAAACATTTCAATGAATTTAATTAACAACTAAATTAACAGCGTCCGAATGCCTAAAAGATCAGCATGCTAAAAGTTCCAATCAATTCAAACTTTGGAACGTGAATAGAATTCTGAAAATTTTTGACATTATTTGATAAAAAAATTCGTATTCTCACGAGTGAACCCAATTACATGAGTTTACTCCCAATTATGTGTAGTCTTGTATTTCAGAATTTGGGCATCGGATTGGGTTTTCTCAATATCAAGAATTGGTTTAGGTTATCATTTTGCATAACATCCAAGTGAAAATGATCAAGGAATCATGCGTAATATATACTGCAGTAATAAAAACATTTTTACGATATGAATAAAATTATCTCACAATAATGGAAATGTTCTTGCACTATTGGATAATCGCTGGATTTTTATAGAAAAATTGATATTCCAATAACATTTTACTTTAGAATGATTAAGGAATTGGTTTCAAAAATTACTAGAAAATGAGAATGGGTGCTCTTGAAAAAAATTGGTTTGGTTTAGGCCAATTGGTTTGGGGTCCCTGATTCTGACATTCATGCTACGAACCAATAGCAGAAGTTACATAGGAAAATACGAATATTGCTCACACTCACTGAGTTGTTTTGGAACTACTTGATTATGTTTGTAAAATATAAATCAAATTATAAGAACATGACAGTGTACATCAACGGCTAGTCATAAAATTCTGAATCATAAAGACAATTCTGTCTGCATAAAAAATAATTTTTATTATAGCATTAAAATCATTGAATGGAAAAAATGAAATAACAGCGTGATTCAATTGTAAAAATAATTAAATCTATATAAGAAATTATGATGTTAGCAAGATGAAATATCTTTTATACAATTGTATGAAATAGAACCTTTCTTCTACGGTCCATTAAACAAAAATCAACAATGAATTTAAAGATATACATCAAATTCAAACGAAAGACCTTCAACCAAAATCAATGTGAGTTCATTTCGGCTTTTAACCCAGTAATTCATGAAATTGTATTAAGGAAANGGAAATCCCACTTGTTCAATTAACGCGGTATTTAAGAAAAAACTATATTTGCATAAATTCTATGTTATTTGTCTTCAACCTACTTAACCTCTCGGTAGACATTGTATAAAAACGTGAATAAACTGTATATCCGGTGCCTTTCTCTACGATCATTGAAATAGTCCTTATTTATAAAATTATCTGAAAAAGTTATTAGTTGTAAGAGGTTTTTGTGTGCAAAAATCTGAATAATATAAAATGCTGTTAGCGTAAAACTCAAAATGACCTTGTACGTTTCGCCTACATTACAGAAATTCTAAGTTAAACGTTAAACATTTCAATGAATTTAATTAACAACTAAATTAACAGCGTCCGAATGCCTAAAAGATCAGCATGCTAAAAGTTCCAATCAATTCAAACTTTGGAACGTGAATAGAATTCTGAAAATTTTTGACATTATTCTCTGATAAAAACCTGCATGCTCACGAGCGAACCCAATTACATGGGTTTACCCCCAATTACGTGTAGTCTTGTATTTCAGAATTTGGGCATCGGATTGGGTTTTCTATGTATAAATATAAATCAAATTCTAAGAACATGACCAGTACATCAACGGCTAGTCATAAAATTCTGAATCATAAAGACAATTCTGTCTGCATAAAAAATAATTTTTATTATAGCATTAAAATCATTGAATGGAAAAAATGAAATAACAGCGTGATTCAATTGTAAAAATAATTAAATCTATATAAGAAATTATGATGTTAGCAAGATGTGTTTGTAAAATATAAATCAAATTATAAGAACATGACAGTGTACATCAACGGCTAGTCATAAAATTCTGAATCATAAAGACAATTCTGACTGCATAAAAAATAATTTTTATTATAGTATTAAAATCATTGAATGGAAAAAATGAAATACCAGCGTGATTCAATTGTAAAAATAATTAAATCTATATAAGAAATTATGATGTTAGCAAGATGAAATATCTTTTATACAATTGTATGAAATAGAACCTTTCTTCTACGGTCCATTAAACAAAAATCAACAATGAATTTAAAGATATACATCAAATTCAAACGAAAGACCTTCAACCAAAATCAATGTGAGTTCATTTCGGCTTTTAACCCAGTAATTCATGAAATTGTATTAAGGAAACAGCAAGCAATAATAATGGCGGATTAGAAAGACATTGTGAATTATTGATATGCTAAGAGAAAATTAGACAGCGTTCAATATTTTCTTTCAGTATTTCAGCAAACAAATACTTAACCAAAGACAAAATTATGAATTATGATTCAAAGTCGATCTAACTTCAAAGTACTTAGTGACAAAGGCCAGTTCACTTTCGCTATTGACAACTTTGAACCAAAAACTTAATAATCATGATACTACCACTGCCCAACTAGCTCATATAAACTCGTAATTTAAATAAGTAAATTTTTTAATAAATATGTAATGAAACACAATGTCTTTCAATATTTTTAGGACATTCCACCGCGAGAATATGAATTTCAACCTGATTTTTGTATAATACTTGTTGAACAGTTTCTCAATTAGCAACATGTTATTAAATAGTGATACGAAAATATATTATATAAATACAATTGAATCTGGGTGATTTAATCAAAATAGAACAAAGCGTCTATAAAAAATGAATGCTCATTTATACTGGAATTCGAAGCACCTGGAGCTATAATATTACTAGTCACAGTTCAGTCAAGATATTCGATTAATCGAATTTAAATTTTGCACCATAAGTTAACCATAACTAGCTATATTTTCTACACTTTTCTATAAGAACAATGATGTTGGTATGTCTATTTCATGTTTTTACACTAATTTAAATTTTCGTTGAAGTATTTGATTTCATTGGACGGTTTTGAAAATTAAGAACTTTTCAGTGGAAAATAACTAATTTTTATAAAAGCACTGCGGCTGAAAACACGTAAAATGCCCAATTGAACAGCTTGAACCTCAGATTATAAAAAGATATAACCATCCCAGGAGGAACAAAATTTTCCTGGTGCTCATAAAAAGTGTGGAGCTTTTCGTAATTTAAAAATAGCAAATATGTTGAGTGTGAATAATAAATAGAAATATTATAAAACGGCTATTTTGAGATTGTAAAAATCATTGAAAAGGAGAATGTTTACACACGCAAACCATGATGAGGGAGTATGAATATTAAAATTGTAACTCAATGGTTATGCTCTTCAAAAGGCTATTAAATAAAAACAGATAGAAAAATTTTTTTAAAATTCCCTTATTATAAAAACAGGTTTTGTTTGGGTGTACAACGTTGCAATAAGTAGGAATTTACAGAAACAATTGGCTATATGCCTGATTGCCTAAATCAACACTGGTTAAAGAAACAGACTTAGTATAAATATAATCTTTCAATGCTAATCGTGGGTGGGTTTTTTGATATTTTATTAGGTTATCCCATATAAAATAGATACTCGTGTACGCCTTTCTTCAAATCACTACTTCGTAAAAGTACAAGGGAAAAGTAGTAAGAAAAATTATGTTCATAAAGCTGCACAGAATTTAAAAAGTAAGAGATTTTGTCAATGTTATTAACAATATATTTAAAGATAGATTGAAAAAATATTGGGTTGAAAATGATGAAATCAATAACCGAATTGAATTAATAATTTCACCCTAAAGCTGTCCTGAAAAACACCAAACGGCGAAATAATTGTGAAACCGTTAGGTATGAAAACTCAGACAATCATACTTAGACTTTTCATAGTTGTTAACCTGGAATTAAAATTAAAAAACCTCAAAAAATTTTGAAATTAAAGCTTCGAAATAGAATGAAGAAATACCTCTGTTGTAAGGCGTTGATCAGCCCCTTTTGACAAGAGGTACTTTACAACGTCAGCATGATTTTCTTGTGCTGCCATGTAAAGAGGAGTGAATCCTTGCTAAACAACAACGGAAACTAGTAATGTATGTAATATTAACAGGAGTTTAGAATTTATTAACGAAAAAATGTCCCCACCTGTGAAGTAATGTTAACCTTGGCACCGCGTTCTACCAGCAATTTCACGATATCTAGCTTGCCACCAAGTGATGCGATATGTACAGCAGTATTGCCTTTCTAAAAGTACACATCCTTAAAATGGAATTACTATAACAAAAAATGTAGCTTTCATTATCTGACCCACCCATAATTCTATAACTTTTCAGTAAAAGTTACTAAAACAAATTTTCATCTCAGCAGAAATATTAAAAAAAAGATTGATGGCAAATAAATAAGATGATATGTATTAATTAAAAAGCTTCAGAATGTGGTTGGATTTAAGAAAAGGTAGAAGGCTGCGCCCTCTTCCCAAGTCAGATGTTTAGAATTCCATGTGAAAACAAGTATATTAATTATTCTTTTCAAATTACATGTCAAATAACGGATTGCTGTTGTGCGATGTTTCAACACCCAAAAAATGTATCCATACTTCAATAAAAGCCTCCATGATTTTTTTCAATGCAACACCAACATTAGAGATGACAGTTCAAGTAAAGAAGACATTAAATTTATGCTGTTTATGTTTCGTGTAATATTTTATGTGCCATGTTGTAATTTCTGTTATTAATCTTGATGAAGGTTTGTGTTTTAAGAAATATATTTAATACATAGATATATAGAATAGATGACTGGTGAATCAAATATATTTAAAAATTCAAAATCATCCAACGACGAATAATCATGTTGGATACGAGTGCACCTTTCTTCGCTCCTGATTCGAGCCCTACCTTAGCGTATTCTTACATGTAAATCAGTATATACTTTGCGAACAAAAAAGGAGAAAAGGTAGTTCTGAAGAGTTCTTGTTCTCAATGAACAAAATTTTAAGATGCTTCACAAGACTACATTAAACCGGTTTTTGGATGTAAAAACATGTAATAAATTATTCGTTACAATGAACTTTTGTTAAAAACTTTTGGTTATTCAATGAAATTATTTCGACGCTATGTTTTTCCAAAGCAGGTGAGCAATGCCAATAAAAATAAGGAAACTACCCGCGCTTTGAATTTAATAAATAATCACATTAAGAGATTTAATTGCAACAAAGGTGATTAAGAGTATATATATATATATATAAGTCAAATGAATTCAAAACTAAGAAAATGAAATTTTGCCGTGGGGATCGTTTGACGAAAACAAACAAAACTTTGATGAAATGTTATTTTTAGAAAATTGGGAAACGTTTTAAAATGTGTACTAAATCCGATGCCGAATTGTCGTCTATCAAACGGCTAACCTTGCGTCATACTAAACTTCAATAGAAAGCCAACATCAATCAAAATTAGAATCAATATGGTCGATTAAATTGTGTATAAACATAAATGAGGGGCACATAAATTTTCATTCCAACCAGTAACAACGCCATATACGAGTTTGAATGGTATGCTGCTTGCCGAAGAAAAGACAACTCAATGACGAGTAAAATTAAAATCTGAAATATAATGGATAGTATTTAATACTATTAGTCTGTGAATATTTAATAAACAATAATTTGTGGTGTTTAAGCATGTAAGTAATAGATGGTTATTATATTTATTCAACACTGGACAAGTATAAAGCGGTCTTCTCACTAAGCGCTTGGCAAAGAAATCATGGAAGAAATAATTAAGGCAACGAAATAGTGGAAGCACGAGATATAGAGGCTAATATTCCCAAATCTCTTTCCACGAATATAGCGCGCTATAGGAAATAGACAAACTCTATTATCAGACGAGGCGCTGCCATTAAATTATAGGTGCATTTGAACGTGAGAAAACAACACCGCACAATCAATCTTGCCTTTAGCGGAAAAGCATTTTGTAATAATTACCAGTAATACATCTAATAATCAAGATGCGTGTGCGCAATAAAAATCTCGTTAGAGTATCGCTCAGAAATGATCGAGCTACTGAAAAGTGTTATTAGTTTGATGAATTCGAGTATGCTCTTGTAACAAATACGCCGCTATCAAGCAGAACTGTATCAAAGTGAAGAGCATATTTCACATTTCGAAAACCTTATCAAGCTTCTTTGTTATTGATTGCTGTTTACGAGTATAAGCTGTGATATAAAGAAATCAATTACAAAAATATTTAAGCAATAGTCTGACAAATAACACTAAAACAATAATTCAACAATAGAAACATGTGATGTGGATAGAATATCCACGAAATTATGTGCAAACAATTCTTCGTTCATCATTTAAAAAAATTGTTAAGTCATTTAAAATTGACGACTCCGATGTCGGCCTACTTTACGCAGCGCTTTGAAGAATAATTCGAAAAACCTTAAAAAACTAGATAACGCATATCAAATGATGTTGATAAAGTTAAACTATAAATAAAATGGGCGTGACACACACACACACACACACAACAAACGAAAAGGTATATCGTCACCTTTTGTTTTTCAAGTAGCATTGTCTGAAGCCTAACTTAAACACATTTATAGACAATGTCACTGGTTGTTTGTTATATTTTGCTACAATAAGTCAAGTTTTGTATTAAAGCAATAGTTGATTGTGGTTATTTTACGATAAAAATTGAGATTAGAACTTCATCATAATGCAGTTTGAAGGTCCAAGATTAACTCATTTGGATCAGAAAAGTTGCTAAAAAGTTTCCCATACATGGATAGAGTTGCAGAAGTGTAATGAAATGATAGTTGTGGAAAAACTTTTGGCGAGAGATTTTGTTCTGAGAACATGAAAATATTTGCTGATTACAAAACACTACTTTTTCAATTGAATAAGAACGTTTATACTATGCAAAGGCACACCATTAGGTTAAATTTTGTAATTTTATAGGTTGCTTTACAACAACAATTTTACCTTCTGAACTATTTCATGATAGTTCATGAATGATTAATGCGAAATATTAAATTATAAAGGAATAATGTTTGGAAAAACTACTTTGAAGTATTAACCTCAACAATGTCAAAATCAAAACTACCTTTGTAGATGCATTCATGTCAATTCCACGATTAAGTAGGAATTCACAAAGACCGTTATGGCCTTCTTTAGCAGCCAGGTGTAGAGCGTTGAGCCCATTCTAAAAGAGAAAAATAAAATCCATTGAAATTAAAGAATCGTGCCTAGATAATGAATAAATATGTATAGCAGTTTAATCCTAATATCTATTATTATTTTCATTTATAAGGGAAAACAAAGCATGGCCCATGCCAGAGATGAGTTGGGAACATTTGCCTGGTCCCTGTCTAATACACGAAGTTTTTTTCTACGTTTAAATGAATTTCTCGTTTACTACTTGAAATCAAGTTGTATTGTATAATGTGAATTATGATTGATAGATTGTAAAAATGTGAATAAGCAGTTTGCATCATGAGGGATTGTATTTGAGAAAACTAAATTCACAAGGCATTAGAAAATTATTTCAAAGCAAACCTAGCACGAATTATCTAAAAGTAGTCAAAGTAATTGGTATAATTTCTTTTACAGACAGTTTATTTAACTATTGCTTGATATCAAACGCCATTCTACCTGATTGGATGAATTGATGTTTATGCCATCTTTCAAAAAGCTGGCTACTTGCTCCTGGTCATTGAACTTTGCAGCACGAAGGAAAACAGAGCTTGGATCACTCTAAATAGGTATAAAATAATCACTTGCCAATAAAAATAAATTTATTAATTTATTTTACAAATATAAATACTATGTTTATTGAAAAAATAACTGGCTGAGTCGCCTATAGATTATTTTTGACCCAGTTTAATGTACATGTATATTAGATTAAAATAGTACTTGACAAATGGTTATCATGCTTTTAATAGATGTTGTTTTAGTAGAGGTTTGTTTTGGTAACTTGTTTATAGCCTACTTTACGTAATTAATAAACGTTTCTTACTCATGGCCACATGTGGTTAATCACATTTACCACTGAGTGGAGAAAAAATGAAAAGAATTTATTGAAAGTTTGAAATACCAGGTATGCTGGAGTAATTACGGTGAATTAGAACCTGGTTAATGTATTTTTCCGATCTCCATAAGACACAATATTTGTGTTCTTAGATAATTTTTTAAATATATAAACGCAACTGTGTGTAATTTTCTACTAATAATAAATATAAGCATAACAGAAATTGAAATAATCTATTTATAACGCGAGGAATTAGCATTATCTCCGAACTTTCATGCTATTAATACATAAACAAACTCTATAATATCAACCGTAACTGCTGTTTACTATAATAGCAAAGGATTGAATTTTGTGAAATCGAACTAAATGACTTGCAGAATGCAAATCTAAATAAATCACCAGATGATGGAATTTTTGAACAACGTTGCAAAATCCATTAAATGTGAAGCTGACAAAATCTGGATGAATTTTGTTCTACTTGACTGTTTTATTCGTAACGAGGAGAGTGGAGAATTAGTTTGTCGAAGACACCGCTAATTGAACTATTTTGCCTTCTGAAACAATTTCTCTACGAATCTTACTACAGAATTCGTATAGAACTTTGATTAGTTGATTAGACCAAATGCATCAAATAAAAGTCACGTCGAACTATAAACAAAGAAGAATGCATTTTTTTAAAAACAAACCTAAAAATAACAAGCAAGCGTAACATCTTCACAAACATTGCATCTTACAAAATGAAATAAATACCGCCATTTACATCAAAAATCCTCAACTCTAGATATGCAAGGCTTTTTCATTACTTTAAAAATCAGAGAAGAGAGGTTGCAAGAGCAGCCACCTTCAAAAAATTTCTCATCATCTTGAGTTAAAATTTAAGCGGATGGTGCCCAATTATCACCTCAACACATTTGTAATAAAAATAGGCCAAAAGTCACGGGCCCATTTTAACAATCATACGTATGAAATGCTAAAATTGAATGGAAATTGATTTTCTATCAAAAAACCCTAGGAAGGTTGAGAAACTGGCATTATACTAGAACCATCTTCTATTAAAATACATTAAAGTCTCTTTGGTTTGGAATTATTGTGTCTTGACTTTGATAGTTAAATTTTACAATTTCAGTACGTTGGACGGCACTGAATTCCTCTATTATTAGTTTCAAGGATCTGAAAAAACATACCGAGAAATAAACAGTCACTGACTTTTGCCTCACCCTGCATAATAATTTAATGTTTAGGGTATCATGACATCATAATAGTGGGAACCAAAAATTTGAAAAAATTTACCAAAATAAAAATAACTTCTAAAATTTCGCGAGGTGGTCAACTAAAAATTTTGAGAAAGCAATGATTCAATATCATGCTGAAATGATGTAACGGAACGAATTTATCGATGAAGATAACAAAAAAAGACAACTTTATTGGAATAAAATTAGATAACTAGAACAATAATAAAAATATGATTATTATTTTTATACATGTGATATGCCAACAATATGTTAGAAAATAACAAAATATCTTTAGGGGGTGCTCAAAGAGCATATGCCTAGCATACATAGGGTTACTTTCTACTTGGAAAGAAGAATTGATATTTCAAATTTGGTAAATTATGTAAAGCAAATCAAGACTGGAAGGATGATGTAACAATAAGCTGGCATGAGTAATACCCTATGTAACGCTCTCAAATGTATTTTGCTAGTAATTATCAATTTCTCATATGTGAATTGAACTAAAAAATGGTTTTGTAATGTTGCAGCATGGGAATCTGAACTAGTTAAAATAGAACTAGATATCAATGTTTTGCAAAATACATTCGAAAATCTATTCATAGATTTTTTCGAGGAAAGATTTTTGGTGAGCAAATTGTTCATACATCACTAAAGCCAATGCCACACGAACAACTTTTGTCGCCAATATTTTTCTTCCGAATGAACGTTTCCGATCTCCATAAGACACAATATTTGTGTTCTTAGATAATTTTTTAAATATATAAACGCAACTGTGTGTAATTTTCTACTAATAATAAATATAAGCATAACAGAAATTGAAATAATCTATTTATAACGCGAGGAATTAGCATTATCTCCGAACTTTCATGCTATTAATACATAAACAAACTCTATAATATCAACCGTAACTGCTGTTTACTATAATAGCAAAGGATTGAATTTTGTGAAATCGAACTAAATGACTTGCAGAATGCAAATCTAAATAAATCACCAGATGATGGAATTTTTGAACAACGTTGCAAAATCCATTAAATGTGAAGCTGACAAAATCTGGACGAATTTGGAAGGATGATGTAACAATAAGCTGGCATGAGTAATACCCTATGGAACGCTCTCAAATGTATTTTGCTAGTAATTATCAATTTCTCATATGTGAATTGAACTAAAAAATGGTTTTGTAATGTTGCAGCATGGGAATCTGAACTAGTTAAAATAGAACTAGATATCAATGTTTTGCAAAATACATTCGAAAATCTACTCATAGATTTTCTCGAGGAAAGATTTTTGGTGAGCAAATTGTTCATACATCACTAAAGCCAATGCCACACGAACAACTTTTGTCGCCAATATTTTTCTTCCGAATGAACAAGTTTATCACCAACATTTGTCATTAATTTTTGTCATGCGAACGAACCATTTTTGTCGCCCACGTTTTTGGTTGGTCTAATATGCTAGATAAGCAACTTTAGTCATTTAATTAGTCTTAGCAATAGTTGGGGAGGGTAAGCTACACGAAAACTGGGATAAATGTTGTTCGTGTAGCATGAACTGAAATTCCCTACACTCCTGAAAAAAACCAACCCAATTTAGGATGAAAATAATGTGAAGTTCTGCAAGTCATAATTTGGTTTCTACCCCCATTGGGACATCGATTTTATCGATCGAATGTAGTTTGTAATAACTTACTTCAAATGTAGTATGTAAGTACAAGAGAGTACCGTGAAATTATTTAATAAAGCATGTTCCACGTTCCTAATAGCATAGCATGTTATTTAAACAGAAAACAAATATCTCATCAGACAAAGCATTGCCATAAATATTACATTAATCATTAAATATTCACAGGTGTATGTCAAGGAAATAGTGTAGTTTTCATCATGTTTTCACGAAAATAGCCCGTCTAAATAAATTAGCCTACAAATTCCAAGGTCGAATCAAAAGATATAAATGCATGATTAAAATTTTAGAGTAATATAATTGCATGCAATTTACTCTTAGTAGGAATTTATGTGCTAGAATACACCAAAAGGAAATGTAGTCTAGCTTTAGGCATTCCTGATATGGGAAAAAATAATATAATCTAAATCAAAAATAAATTCAGATTATTATAAAGAATAAAATAGGTTTGCGCGATAGAAAGCATTTGTACTGTGATAACATGGATTATAACAAGGTCCATTTACCTTGATAAAAGAGACACGTGGTCGGTCTTTGTTTTCTAAGCCACTTAGCAAGTAACTGAAAATCGAGACAAATGGAGTTGATCAAAGTGGGAAGCATCAAGATTTTGTTTTGAATTGTAAAACAAAAACAATACATTTGCAGTTCAAACCACATTGAAAATTTATTTTTGAAGAAGCCCTAGAAAGCGACATACGTTAAAAAGTACTAGCATTGGATAGTGTCCATTGGATAGTCCACTAAGTAAACATTACATTTTTGTACAAACATTGGCAAAACTTCCTGAAATTAGCGATTAGAGGAGAAAGATGCCCAATTTTTATAGCCGAACGTTTTCCTCTTTGTAAATTGCGAAATTTTGCCAAAGTGCTTTTTCTCAATAACTATTGAAATGATAATTTGTGCGGCGAGATTTCATCAAATAAACGGTACGCATTTTATCTACACGGGGGAGATGTAACATACGCTGTGCGATTCCTGAGGGAATCGACGCACTTTGGAGAAATGTGCCGAAACGCATGAGTAAGAGCTGCATCATGAAATATCCAGTGCATATTAAAAACTTCTAATTAAACACTACATCTAAGGCAAGGTAAATGCAGCGAACAATTAACTATGGCCAGGTGAGTCTTAAATTACTTAGGTCTTGATTCCACTTGATGAGTAACTGCCGCGGTGCTCATTAGAGCGAACATAGCAACAACTCCAAAATTAAATCAACCAAAGTATGTAATACTTTTAACCTAAATGGAGCTCAAATCACAACATTTGAAAGCATGCATTTTTGAAACATCGGAATGAATGAAAGTGAACATACAGTTGGATTTAGATATAAAAGTATTAATGGGCAGCTCCAGATTTGTGTTAATTAGTGGTTTACACTATACTTTATAAAATATGCTAAATACAAGTATCAGTGTTGTGCGTTGTAAACATTTATGTTTAGTCAAATTAAACACTTGTTTGTTTTCAAGTTTGTTAAAATAACAAATGTTACAACAAATCTGTATAAACTGAAGACCAGCAACTAACTTGCTGAGCAATAGAAAGAAGGTAAATGTAATGAAAATTCACTAACTACTTAATTGTAAAGGTGCCAACAAACTTTTCATACTTTCTTGATTAACTGCACTTCAAAGAAGAATTGAAGTGAAAATGAATTCTGCAAATAACTGGTGAAATCTTGAAATCAAATCACACTAAACTTACAACCACAGACAGAATACTAAAGCAAAATTGCATGCATGAGGTGGCTAGACACAACAGATGCAATTTTATAAATTTTATTAATTTTTTCTTAAAAATAGTGCGTAATATTAAGGTCACGTTACATTTCAGTATTCCATATAAACTGGCAATGATAACGCTGTTAAGCTAAATTCAGATCATTTTACAGGGGGCCAGTGCTCCGATATAACCAGGTTTGAGTGCAGTCTCGAATTTAATCTTGAATTATATCTAAAAAGCCTAATGGCAATTGATTCCTCAATGAAAAATGTCGTTCATATGGAATAAGACAAAATACTACGAATTTTGATTAATTTTAACCACAAATTTGGTTCAAAATTCTTCTCTTCAGAAGAGCAATTGCAATGACGATTTTATACCTGTAGATGCGCACTCTGCTTATCGTTTACAACCACGCTGGCTTCTTGTGACAAAATTCGATGCTCAAAAGAGACAAGTCCAGAAACAAGAATAATTTCATAAATGCTTACATAATTAACATTCTAAACAAATCTGTTTTTCTAAACTGCTATAATTTACAAAATATTTGCATTTTGCATGATTAATCTTAAGATAATGGAAAGTTAATATATTCATAAAATTTCAGTAAAATTGCTAATTACTTCTCAAACGTTTTGTATTTTTTATTGAGTATGATCACTGATTCTGAAATTAATATAATTAACTAAATCATGTGGTTAAAAAGAGTGTATGTGTGAAAAATATCGTCTTGACCTAAGTTTCTCGCCATTCATTTTTGGACTTACTTTAGGGTCTGCAGGTACATATATGTACAATCCTAGTTTAACATCATAGATGCATTTAAAATTTAATGCATCTATGATGTTACCCTTTACCATCTGTTTAATCATTAGTTTTAACTACTAAAGCAGCTTCAGTTTCATTATGGTCCTCAAAGGGTTAAACAATATCAATGAAGCTATTTTTTGTTTGACCTTAACCAAAAATTTAAAAACTAGCTATTGATAAAACGTTGGGTTCAGGTTTACATACAATAAAACTGTAAGTGCGCATATTTGATGGTATTTGCGCTCGATAACATGCAAACAGATGGGATATTCTACCAACAAACACTTAATTAACGCATATTGTTTTTAATAAAAAATAAATGTGCATATCCGTAGAAGCCTTTTATTGCCCCATTATAAATCCAGATGCAATGTGTAATTATAAGAATAACATACTCGTTTACAATAAGGTAAAAATCCTTTTGGAGTAAAAGTCGAGATCTCCGTCACAATTTCAAAATTGGCTGAGAAAACATTAGGAATGCTATGACATGTAGGTTTGTAGCGATTCCCAGAAGTAAAATGGTCATCACTCAAACGTGAAGAGCAACCTGTGGAAGGAATATAATCCACTGGTGATGCAAAACATCCAGAATCTGTCAGGACGGTTTCAGCAGACTGTGTGCTGAACGGTTTCGAGGGATCAAGTGTGAAACGAGAGAGAATCTTAGGAGCGCCTTGACCGGGAGTGACTTCTTGTTCAATTGAAAAGGAGGCCGATTGAGAATGCATGCCAATTACAGTAGCATGCTAATGATGGCTAATTGAAATGGAGCAGGGGAGATAAAGGTAGACGAGTACTGGACGTCGATTAAAGGAAACCGACAAGCTTTTAACTATTTCAATCAATACTGCCTGCGTGCAAACCATACAAATATAGCCCAGTGGGCATCTTTCTGTTAGGATATTACGCTGCTCGCGTGAATCCTGCGAAAATCAATTAAACAAGTTCACATACAATAAGATTGAAAAGAGCATTATTTTATTGGCTACTAATGCACATCTCACTAGGCAAACGTCATCAAGTATTATTTCATGCATCTTAAACATGATAATCCAAAATCAGGCGTGCAGTTAATGATAAAATATATTTAGAGGCTCTTATACCATTACATTAATAAACATAAAGTGATTGTGGAGAAATAATTGTAAATAGACACATGTACACAAACACAATTGCAATAATATAATTGACACATTAACTATTGCACCTAGTATGTACCCACTTTGGCACATTTTCATTTTTAAGATGTGATATACATGTAATGAGCCATAAATTAAGCATCTTTATGCAATATATATATATATATATATATATATATATCGGTAAACAAAAATTAATTATAATTTAAGGTGACCATATCCTGTAAAATCAAAATTTAAGAAAATGTATTTTCATTTTTTTAAAAAGTGTAGATTCTAAAACTATCATTCAATACATGTATACCAGAGGTGCGGTTAGGATTTTTAAAACGAGGGGGGCTGATACCCATTTTTACAGAAAAACATTGTAAAAAAAAGTTTTTTGAACAAAAGTAAGCTTGAACAAAATGCAATAGTCTGTTTTTAGCAGCACATCGAAGTGTTGGCAGCTGGCCGCAAAAGGGGGGATGGTCGCTCCTCTAAACGCGCCACTGCTTTTAGGCTACGAAAAACCATACAATTGATAGAGAAGAGTAAACAAAGACCACCTCGGCAAATAGAATAGTAAGCAAATAAAATAGTTTAAAAATACTAAACTGATAAATGATGTATGAATTTGAAAATCAAATAACACACCTTGGACTCTTTACCAACAGGCGACGTATGATTGGTTGACGCTACATCAATAGAAGGCATTGTTAACAAACAGAAATCTAAAAATAAACGAACCTGAGTACACTAAATAACGCCGGTTAGAGATACAAAATTTGAAAATGATTATACGGATACTAAAATACACATTTATATTTCAGTGGTATATATATATATATATACATCGACGAATTCCATTCAACATACTTCTATACTGTATTGTAAAGATTGTTAACATTACCCAATTATTTATTAACTGATTTACTGAAACAAATAATCAGTTTGTAATTCGAACACCATTTAATATCATTTATATAATAAAATTAAATAATGATAATAAGAGATAAATTTAATCACATGTAAACTTTTCAACCGCTTTATTGCTTTTCTCCAATATGCGACTATTGGATTAGCAAGATGTTTCTGGTGATAAAACTCTTAAATGTTATTCAATATCAAGGTAGCGATTCCTTAAAACTAGCCTGCCGCAGGCAGAGGCATTTTTAAACTAAATTCACAGTTGAACTACATCCTTAAGTTAAAAGATTATCATTATGGTATCAAACATATAAATGAACAAAACAAGATGAAAATCAATGTCAAAATGTTGTTCAAAAGTACCTATTTTCACTCGTTACCAAGTAAAAAAGGGAATTGCAAAAATATAAAATCATAATCTGATCTGAATCCGAATTATACTTGGAAGTTATCCTTAATAAAGAAAAATCCATAATGATTATATATACAATTTCAAATCAATATCGTTCATGTGAGATCATAACAAGATAATATTATACAAATTCAAATTACTACGTATAATATTGAATTATAGTAAGTAAAGCAAACGCGAAGCACAAAGACGGTTAATGCGCGATAAGAAAACTAGTGGGGAATATAATAAATAAATAACTAAATGAATGAGCAACCATTAAGCAATGAGAAAAATAATCAATATCCGTTTCACATTGGCTTCATAAATGATCACTTTTTCGCGTAAGTTTGAATCCCCTCCCAGTGACAAGTTATTAAAAAATCAATAGTTTATATGTTATAATACGCAAATTTTGAAAAAATGCATAACTCAATGACTTTATGTAGAACAAAAACAATTAACATACTTCCGCTGCCGAACATAACGCGACAAATTTCAAGCACTGTGCTTTGCTAATCAGCGATAGAATTCAATAGGCATTATTCGAAATTATTAATAATAGGAGATAGTTTAATGTTCAATCACGGTTGGGGCTTGGATTTAAGTTTGTGTGGAAACGCGACAAATTTCAAGCACTGTGCTTTGCTAATCAGCGATAGAATTCAATAGGCATTACTCGAAATTATTAATAATAGGAGATAGTTTAATGTTCAATCACGGTTGGGGCTTCGATTTAAGTTTGTATGGGCTTAGTTAGTAAGCCGTAGTCTTGGGGTTTCAATTGCTAGGCTTGGGGAATTAAATTTATCTTATATGAGAAATCCAAATGTCACTAAAAATAATTGCATTTTCCTTAGATGTCTTAAGTAGCCAAGCAAAACTTAGAAAATGAGCCTACAATCATAGAAGAAAATCATTGCTTTTTTCAATTTCATTAGTATACCTAATGTTGAGCAATGATACAAGTAAAGTTAGTTGCGTGAAAATTTAAGTAAACAAATAATCAAAATTATGTCTTAATACGGAGACAATATTTTCAAAAAAAATACATAATTATAGTGTATGTGTATCAAAAAATTTATGTAGCTAAAGTAGTAATATGCGGGTGCGGAAACTACCCAGATGTACCGGGTTTACCCGGACCCACTCGTGGGTGAGATTAATTATTAAGTATGGGCCAGGATGGCAAACGGGTCGACCCAACCAGACCCCCGGGTTGGGTCGAGCTGTACGTCATGGGTTAAAATTTGAAAATTGCCGGGTCAGAGACATGTATTGTTTGAAGGACTTCAGTGAAATATTAGTGGAAAACTACTATGCTATATATTAGTATACAAACTACTATGTTATGTAACACCTACTCTTAAATTAATGTCAATGACATTGTTTCATGTTAGTTTTGTCAATCATTTGCAAACACAACTCGGGTTAAAACCTGACTTCTGAACCATGGGTCGGATCGTGGGTCAACATACTATGCGACGGTTCGGGTCATTGGTCATTTGTCTGCGCGTTGGGTTGGGTCATGGGTCAAAATATGTGACCCGTTTGCCACTCTGGTAGGGGCTGGTAAAGGTAAGCATTTTATCCCCCTTCATGTTTAATATAATACGATTAATCTCAAAAACAAGTTAAAAATAAATGTTTGAAAGATAATCATATAATTAACGTTAATTGTGTTAAAAATGTGATTCAAATTTGAAATCGTTCAAAGGCAGCAAAAAAATCCATTTTCTCGGATATTGACGGGTGCAGGGAAAAATTTTCAAGTGCGGGTGGGTACAGGTAAGAAGGAATATTTTAATTGGGGGTGTGGCATTAAAAACATCTATGCGCATATCACTAATCAAAACTCAATTGAAGGACTGTTGGATTCATTAATTAGTATAGAACAATCGGAAGTCGGTTTTTTGATGAACCGCGCATTTGTGAATTACTGTGGAATTTTGAAAGGAGTGAATCATATACATATATGCAGACTTGTCAATGAGCCGACATTTTTAGGCTCGGCTCGTTTTACCGTTGAGTATTTTTGGCTCGGCTCGCCTCGCCACAGAGAACCTTTAAATGAGGCTCGTTTGAGCTTGATAATTTTCAAAATACAATTATATAAAATGTAAAAAAATTGAATGAATACATAAGAAAAATTTGCATAATCAAATTAACATGCAAAACTATGAATTTGCCTGGTTTAATAAAGGTTCGTTTTGGCCTCGCTGTCTATTCAATGCAATTCTCAAGCTCGTTGAAACGTCTGCATATATGTATACTCCTATTTGGTATTGTTGAATAACCCCAAATGTTGCATCTTGCTAGTATAATCACTAGCAGCACAAATTTAGAGATATTTAATGTTCAAAATCACAGTTTAATTGAGGTTGATTTATTTAAAATTTAGATTCGGAGTCTGTGGGAAAACTTGATAGTGACACCCCAAAATAAACATTTTTAATTTGATCACAAGGGAAAATGAAGATTTCGGGGCCTTTGTAATTTTTCTCCAAATTATTATGTTACAAAGGGAACATATATATAGGCTTGGGCCTTGGGTTGTACAAAATTTAGGTTTGGGTAATAAATTTTAAGTTTATCTTAAGCTTGAGATAAGCAGGCCAAACCTAATGCCAACTATGCTTTAATTCTATTAGTTGGAATTATTTGACCGGCAACGTTTCAAATCTTAAATAGTTAAAAAGATCTGTTTGGAGAAGGCAAAAAAGCATGTAATAATGCAATATGAAACTACAAGCACTATAAATTGTAAATATGATTGTAATAAAACAGTCAACGTTTCTTGAAACGTTATACAGGATCTGTATAAAAGAATTAATGAAAGTAAGCGAAATCAATGTGAAATACAAATGTCTGCTTTGCAAGATATATGCTACAGATGTGTAAACTGAGATATAAGTTGCTTAGAATTCTGGTATAAATAGAATCAAGAAGATAACTAACATGCTCATAGTACATTTTAATAAAATTGGGGTAATTATCTAGCGAAATAACAAAATGAAGTCAAAGGTCTCTTCTAAAAAAAGAAACAAAATTTAGAATTAGTAATTAATGCTAGAAACAATCTGTGTGCTAAATTGTAAATGACTCACGTAGAATGGATTTGAGCTTCATATTTTGACGGATTATGCAAGTGATTCGATTAAGACAAGCAAACTAATGTATTATAATGGAATCATTGGTAAAAAAACAGTAATATGTGCTATACACAGAAAAAATGTCGATTCTCACATTACCCTTTGTATTAGCGGAGCAAAGCAACAATGGCAATGAATACGATGGTGAAAATTCATGTATTCATTAAAAATCTTGACTCACTGTATATTTCTACACGTATCTCCATTCTTAAGAAAATAGTGAAAAATATATATATATATATATATATATATATAGTATATCTAAAAATTTCTGCACCCACTGCATATATTAAGAGAAATGACAAATTAAAATTTCAAAATAATTAATTATCACAATACATTTTAAAGAAAATTTCTTACCTGAATTATAAATCCACTGTATTGACGCTTAAAATGAATCTCGCCCAGTATGTTTGAGTAGTCTCCGGTTGTGAACACACTTGTTCTATTGAAAACAATTCTTTTCGTCACAGTAAATAATCCACCCTCTTCGACCATATTTGTGTCAATCTCTAAACTTTGGGAGGCATTTTGAGGCTCCATCCACATGTATGTGATCTTGTCATTTGTGAAGCCAAAGCTGGACAAGTCTAACACACACTTGAGTGTGTCAAATGGAAATTGACTCAGGCTCTTCTTACATGCAGTTTCGATTATCACCTAAGCGGTAGTTTGTTAGATGCAACATGATATCATTTGGGTCAAAATGCACTTGTATAATTTATCCATTTCAACCTAAGTGGAACAAGCAGCAAAACATAGCACTTAAATAATGTTGATCAGAGCCCTTTGCCCAATTTCTGAGGGATGTATAAACGCTGAAACAACGGAATTTCAAATATGAAAAGTTCAATTTCAAATAGATGAATTTCAAATTAATATACTAATGGTCAGGGTTTTAACCAGGGCCCTGGCTAATGGTGGCATGGCCCTTCCTGTTGTGTCACTTGGCCCCCTCTCTCCCGGCATTCTGGATACAAAACTCCATAGTATTAATTGTAATATTCTGTAAATAAGTTGGACTGAATATATTTTAGTTAACATATCAAACACTAATTACATTCTATTACAAATTCTCTGTTTCTAAAAACTTCAAACTGCAGTATACATGTACATATATGCATAGATACGAGATACCGATCCAGATGCAATTTGTTTTACTAAATAGTTTTGTAGTGTGGAATGTACGTACGTATATATATATATATATA
>CABFPE010000373.1:756985-794912 GCA_900660155.1 Hofstenia miamia
TATATATATAGGCTTGGGCTTTGGGTTGTACAAAATTTAGGTTTGGGTAATAAATTTTAAGTTTACCTTAAGCTTGAGATAAGCAGGCCAAACCTAATGCCAACTATGCTTTAATTCTATTAGTTGGAATTATTTGACCGGCAACGTTTCAAATCTTAAATAGTTAAAAAGATCTGTTTGGAGAAGGCAAAAAAGCATGTAATAATGCAATATGAAACTACAAGCACTATAAATTGTAAATATGATTGTAATAAAACAGTCAACGTTTCTTGAAACGTTATACAGGATCTGTATAAAAGAATTAATGAAAGTAAGCGAAATCAATGTGAAATACAAATGTCTGCTTTGCAAGATATATGCTACAGATGTGTAAACTGAGATATAAGTTGCTTAGAATTCTGGTATAAATAGAATCAAGAAGATAACTAACATGCTCATAGTACATTTTAATAAAATTGGGGTAATTATCTAGCGAAATAACAAAATGAAGTCAAAGGTCTCTTCTAAAAAAAGAAACAAAATTTAGAATTAGTAATTAATGCTAGAAACAATCTGTGTGCTAAATTGTAAATGACTCACGTAGAATGGATTTGAGCTTCATATTTTGAAGGATTATGCAAGTGATTCGATTAAGACAAGCAAACTAATGTATTATAATGGAATCATTGGTAAAAAAAACAGTAATATGTGCTATACACAGAAAAAATGTCGATTCTCACATTACCCTTTGTATTAGCGGAGCAAAGCAACAATTGCAATGAATACGATGGTGAAAATTCATGTATTCATTAAAAATCTTGACTCACTGTATATTTCTACACGTATCTCCATTCTTAAGAAAATAGTGAAAAAGATGTATATATTTATATATATATATATATATATATATATATATATATGCAAACACTACATACATTAATGTATATGACAAATTAAAATTTCAAAATAATTAATTATCACAATACATTTTAAAGAAAATTTCTTACCTGAATTATAAATCCACTGTATTGACGCTTAAAATGAATCTCGCCCAGTATGTTTGAGTAGTCTCCGGTTGTGAACACACTTGTTCTATTGAAAACAATTCTTTTCGTCACAGTAAATAATCCACCCTCTTCGACCATATTTGTGTCAATCTCTAAACTTTGGGAGGCATTTTGAGGCTCCATCCACATGTATGTGATCTTGTCATTTGTGAAGCCAAAGCTGGACAAGTCTAACACACACTTGAGTGTGTCAAATGGAAATTGACTCAGGCTCTTCTTACATGCAGTTTCGATTATCACCTAAGCGGTAGTTTGTTAGATGCAACATGATATCATTTGGGTCAAAATGCACTTGTATAATTTATCCATTTCAACCTAAGTGGAACAAGCAGCAAAACATAGCACTTAAATAATGTTGATCAGAGCCCTTTGCCCAATTTCTGAGGGATGTATAAACGNCAATACTGAAAATGCTTTTCAATTCTAAAAAGTTATTGATAGACATCCACATGTCCTATATACATGGTAAATTCGTTTGCCAAAGAAGTCGATATGTCAACATTAGTTTCCAAAATATTTTTGCAACGTTATCATGAATTCTAATACATGAAATTGATGATACTTCAGCATCATTAAATTCGAACTCAGAATAACATACAGAGCAAAGTTATTGAAATAATTTTCTTAGTGTGTTCAACTGAATCAAAATCCAGATAATTTCACTTAACATTATTTCTAGTCAACAAAGGTAGTCAGATAGTTTGTTATGTACAAATTATGTACATTAATGACAAATTAGCTATAGATTATTAGTGTATGTACCAATTCGCTATTGCTATGTTACATGCTGGAATGAAAAAAGATATTAATAAATATAAGCGAAAACTAAACTATTCATTCAAAATTTGATATAGTTTAACAGAATATATTAAGTTTCTTCTGGTAATATCCTCAATAGAATATCTGTGATAACTTTTGGAATTTTGAAAACTGCTTAAGAAGCAAGAATTATTTAAAAGTTTTGTGAGGCAAAAGTAATCAAAAACCATTCACATTGTAATTGCCACAAAAATACATGAAACTAACTGGATAATTGGAAATTTGTTTTAGCTAAAAATTTAGTTTATTGAATTCGATTTCAGTGTTGATCAAATCATTTCAGTGAACAGCCTAAGGGGGGTGGTGGTGTTACCCGATCGAACATGTGTGTCAAACTTGCAGATATAATCAGATTTCAACTAGAATCTGAGTTAATACTTTAATCAAAAATTGTATTGTTTTCAGGAATATTAGATACTACTAAGTACAACAAGCGGAAAAAAATGCGAATTTCAAAAAATGGATTTGAATATTTCTTCAACAGCCTATGAAAATCAACAATGTTTTGAAAAATAAAACTGAAGTTTTACATTAGTATCTTGTTATTTCATTATATATAATGTTCGTATATTAGTGCTAGTTAGTTGAAACATTACAAATGTATTATAAGAATAGACTTTAAAAAATCTAAGGGCATAAATAATAGAAGTAAACAAAACAATATATGGATTCAATTTTAATATATATTAAATCTGCAAATAACTCTTTTTATGCCTCTTCACGCAAACGCAGGTCTCTGTTTTTGAAAGAGGAACTTTTCACAAACAAAGAAACTCTTTATAAAGCTCTATAAATGTAACCATTTTCTCTTTTAACATTTTTATAATGCAACAGCCATATCGTGAGTTTTGCCCGCTGTTTTACGTAAACAAATGGTTAATTGATTTTATTAAATACGTAATAGCGGGAGAAAGTGTGGTACGCTTGTGTGAAGGTGTGATACATGTTCAAACTTATCGTAGATTTCTGTGCCTAGCGATTATGTAATTCAGTTTGACAAACAAGTTTGACCATGTATGGCTCCCTTAAGGTTCATTTGAACGCACTATTTGACTATATGCGCAATTCAACTACTGAGTAGTTATTATACTCCAAGGAATCGACTGCATAAAACACTTCCATGAATGGAAAATATAAATGCTGCACGAATAAGTTAAAAGAATAAAAGTTAATTTCGACATAAGAGGCAGGAATTTAATGGCGCTTTGACTAGATTAGTCACTAGAGTAGAATATATAACATTCAAATGTCTGCTAGCGTTGCTCTATCGGATATTTCTAAATTAATTAGAGCATTAGTCATGCCATTGTCACACATAGATATTCCGCTAACATAGGAAAAAATTAAGCAAATCAAATCATTTCACGGAAAGTTCTGTTTCCTTAAACAGATCCCTTAGAAACTTAGCATAATATTGTGAAAGACTCACAGTGATGTGTGCAAGCAATTTTTAAAGGACCAAAAATACATTTTGTAAACTAAATATTGCCTAAGTGTGAAAAACATCATAAACATGCCTTCTATTTCAATTATAAATCGGGAAATTGCTAATTCGTTTTCATATATGTAATTATAATTTGGAGGTCACTCAATAATGAAGTATAGATGTTCATTGAAAAGCAATAGTTGTTCCAACTCAGGGAAAAGCAACCTTTGTAGAGAATTTACTGACTGTTATGAAAAAGCAATGAGACGTTTATCAGAGTAATTTACAATTTCACATGTTATCCCTCTTGGAACTATTTATAGAGATAAGGGAATTCTGTTTACTGAATAAAACTATTTACTATAAAACAAAATACAAAAACATACCTTACATACTGCAAACAAGACAAATGATTATATGAATCTAAAACAAACACATTGTCAACTAAATGAACTGGAGAGTATAATTTTATTAATTACATCTTTAAAATAATGTATAGTCGAAGGCATAAACGGTTAAAAGCGCACATGGCTGATAATAAACACAACTGATAAGAGAAAACCAATCTGAAAACTATCGAAGGAAATACAATACATAAACGTTTTTCAAAACTAAGCCTTGTAGTTATTCAGCAATTTTCATAAATACGTGCCTAGACAACGTCTGTTTGATTTTCTTCTCAGTTTTCTAGCAAATTATGCTAAAGGTTTTTAGTGTCAGTTTGAAATATTGACTAAATAAATCAGCAGTGGTAAAAAAAAACTCATTCGAGAAATTTTATTCAGATATAAATACAGCAATGACGATAAAACTAGGATGCCGAAGAAATGCTTCTATTTGTGGAAGATGTAAAATCTCTTTTATGTTTACAGCGAAGAAATTTAAACAGAAATGACTTAGAACGGTTGACTAAAAGGGGTAAGAAATTTGTAAAAGTCATTTACAATGCTTCAGTACGAGAAAAATAATGTTTAGATAAAATTCTTAATATAATAGATAGAAAGGTGAAATTAAGAGTATTCTTAAACCTTATCATAAAATTAATGATTTAAGTTTTCACCTCTATATTGTAGTTATGACATTATCTGATAATTTAGACAATTTTCGTACAAATAATTGTGTACGGTCTCCATCTCCGCCTGTATAATTAAAGCGGTCATTGAACACATAGATATTACATCAAAATACAATGAATTTCATTGATTTTGCAAGTTTGAAGAAGTATTCGTTAAAATATACATTTAATGTAGAAATGAGCATATATAAAATAAATAAAATTTTAATAGCATAATTAGAATTTTTCTTGACCACCAGGGTTGGCAAAAAAGTGTATTTTTTACAAAGAAAATGTTTTAAACTTTTAAAACAATGTTTTTTGCTTTGAGACAGGTCAACCTCAAGGTACTAAAATTTTACTGAAAATGTATATAGTCGCAAACATTGAATTATGATAAACATTAACATTTATTTTTCGTTGCATACACGTAAACTAACGCAGGTTTAACGGTTTTTGTGGTATAAAATTGGTTTTGAAAGTAAGAATGGACGAAACCCAAAAAATATTTTCCCAACTTTCCATAAAGTACTAAATACATTTGAAAAACATTTAAAAAACAGTTGTTTTAATTTATTGACAAAATTAAAAACGACCCTAAAAAGAAACATAACACTCGCAAGAATATATGATATGAGAGACAAGTCAAAGAACCAAAAACAGCAAAACATGTATTAGTTAAGATTAAATGTGAGATCTAAACTTTCCAGGAAATATATAACTTCAAANAATTAAGAGTATTCTTAAACCTTATCATAAAATTAATGATTTAAGTTTTCACCTCTATATTGTAGTTATGACATTATCTGATAATTTAGACAATTTTCGTACAAATAATTGTGTACGGTCTCCATCTCCGCCTGTATAATTAAAGCGGTCATTGAACACATAGATATTACATCAAAATACAATGAATTTCATTGATTTTGCAAGTTTGAAGAAGTATTCGTTAAAATATACATTTAATGTAGAAATGAGCATATATAAAATAAATAAAATTTTAATAGCATAATTAGAATTTTTCTTGACCACCAGGGTTGGCAAAAAAGTGTATTTTTTACAAAGAAAATGTTTTAAACTTTTAAAACAATGTTTTTTGCTTTGAGACAGGTCAACCTCAAGGTACTAAAATTTTACTGAAAATGTATATAGTCGCAAACATTGAATTATGATAAACATTAACATTTATTTTTCGTTGCATACACGTAAACTAACGCAGGTTTAACGGTTTTTGTGGTATAAAATTGGTTTTGAAAGTAAGAATGGACGAAACCCAAAAAATATTTTCCCAACTTTCCATAAAGTACTAAATACATTTGAAAAACATTTAAAAAACAGTTGTTTTAATTTATTGACAAAATTAAAAACGACCCTAAAAAGAAACATAACACTCGCAAGAATATATGATATGAGAGACAAGTCAAAGAACCAAAAACAGCAAAACATGTATTAGTTAAGATTAAATGTGAGATCTAAACTTTCCAGGAAATATATAACTTCAAATTATCTCAAAACATTTTCTGATGCTCTACTTTAAAGTAATTACATATTATATTATAGTAATTGAAAGTACCTTACGTAAACAGTTCATAGTTTGACAACACTATGATAAAACTTGGCCAACGAAAGCTTTTAATGTCTGTATATATAAGAATCAAGTCAGATTTATAGCAAAAATAAACAAATGAGTTATTTCTATTAAAAAAATTGAGTAGGCGCTTTAAACACGATATCGAGACCTTGGATCTTTCGCATATAGCGACTCGACGAGGCTTGGGCGATTTATACATGGTCAGTTGTTCAATTAGACTAGTAATATTTATTAGTATCCCAAGATTTGACAATATTAAAAGTTAGTTAAAAAATCAGTTAAAAATGTGAACAAAATGTTTTCAATTTAGAAAGTTGTCCGTGACAGTTTAAGGTTAAATGGAAATCTTGACAAATTGCAAATGACCAGGATATCTGAAATTTTGAGCTACAAAATTGATAATATACTATGAATTTTCTTTTATAAAACTATTGGTTTGTTTCACTATAATTGAATGAACTAGCCTAATGTATTAATTTTGTATAAAAGCATTAAACAGATTTTCAGACATATTAGAAGATATTGAGAGTTTTTTTGTATTTTTCAAACTTCGACGTATTTAATAGTTTTGAAAAACTATTATGCAATCTTTAGAAGGTCCCTAGTGAGAGAAAATTACTTGTATTCTGTTAGTTCTAATTATATTAGGGGCTAAATAAAAATATTTATAATATATTTAGAATATAATAGTTTTGACGCAAACATCGGAAATGTAAACTAAAAATGAACTAATGTCAATCAATGGGAAATGAACCCCATTGAATGAATAATTATCATATCAAAATCAAAATATTTAGCATGGTACTCTGCAACACGCTTAAAATTCTACAAGTCTCACTCAAATAGATCGCATAATAAATTTTTATATTTTATAATATATATTAACGAAGTTTGAAATGTCTATAACTAGATCAGATTTATAGGTTATATAAAGCCTCAAGTCGTGTCGAAATCCTTTAAAGCGCTTAGGTTGAATAGCGCATAGGTTCTTTTTGAACATCTCACATATTGTTCACGCGTCATTGATGTCGCCTGTAGAACATCAATTTTATGTAAAGGTCCTCAATCGAATGAACCACAGAATTGTTCATACCGAAATCATTCATACTGCTCATACTTATTTACATGCGCAAATCCAGACGATGGACTCTGGTGATGTATTCCTTGAAAGAACATTATTAGGAGCTCCCCAAAACTTAACACTCATTGAAAAACATTACCACAAAGATTAAAGTTTCCAGACCCTATAAAAAGCTTTAAAATGTGGCTTTGAAGCACAATAATGGCCTGTTGAAACGTTTTAGTCATTTCTAATGGTATTTCTTTGTATGTCATGATAATATTTGAGTATATTACGTATAACTGCTTAATGTGTACAAAGCTAATCAATTATTTGTCACAAAAACTTTATAAATTTAATATCAGGAATTATGCTGGACCTAAATGAAAATGGAGAAAATTAATTAGCGATATTTGTTGATTCTTAGAAACTACAAATAAAATTTCAGAAACACTAATGTATATTTACAATCAAGTTCTTATTTTTTAATTGAAATGGAGTATCAAATTGTCTCTGCTTCTGAATTTAAATAATAAAGGAGCCGTTTATTGACCGGCCAACATTTTACGAAAAAATCAACATTTGTTTGACAAAGAATGTCAAATTTACCATTTCAGCCAAATGTGCCTCAAATGTTAGCATCTGACGACATAGTACGCAATTATTCATGTTTTTCTTTTAAATGATCTTAGATATTAAGTCAAAAAACGCAAAATTAATATTTCTTCTAGCAACATATAGAGATACTTCTTTCTTCAAAGGNGACCCCCATTTTGACCCCCCTAAAACCTTCCCAGGGTGATAGGGAGTCACCATGCAAAGTTTGGTGACAATCCGCCCAGTAGTTTAGGCGTGCATAGCGCACATACAGACGACAATTCAATTTTATAGTTATAGATGAGAGACAAGTCAAAGAACCAAAAACAGCAAAACATGCATTAGTTAAGATTAAATGTGAGATCTAAACTTTCCAGAAAATATATAACTTCAAATTATCTCAAAACATTTTCTGATGCTCTACTTTAAAGTAATTACATATTATATTATAGTAATTGAAAGTACCTTACGTAAACAGTTCATAGTTTGACAACACTATGATAAAACTTGGCCAACGAAAGCTTTTAATGTCTGTATATATAAGAATCAAGTCAGATTTATAGCAAAAATAAACAAATGAGTTATTTCTATTAAAAAAANTGATCTTAGATATTAAGTCAAAAAACGCAAAATTAATATTTCTTCTAGCAACATATAGAGATACTTCTTTCTTCAAAGGTTCTAAGACAGGGTTACTATCTGGCGAATTTTAATTTATTGTGAACCCAGATATAAATAATAAATTGAAGTGGCATAAGTATTGTGAAGTGCGCCTGTACATTGCCAATTAAAATTGATCTGTGCAAATACTAGTAAACAAAATATTTATTAAATAATTCTCGTTACATCAACACCCAAAAATTAGAAAAAATATAAGAATGTTAACCATGTAGTGAATAGTTACATTGCAAAATGCATAGAAATCAAACTTTGGGGTCCCACAAGTTTAAAACAAACGGGTCAAAAATTATCAAGAGTATAATGACTACTCAGTGTGAAGTTTTAAATCAAACCCAAATGAGAACAAAAAAACGAAAAATAATTAAACCTGTTAGCCCTAGAAACTTGTAGTGTTACTTTTTATATCTTACAGTAAATCAGGAAAGCAAAAATTTCAAAATTACTTAAAAATGCAAAAACAAGCATTTTCATTATTTCAAAAAATACTTGCAACCAGAAGAACTTAAGATTTAAGGTGTTAGGTCGCAAAACGTGGACAAAACACCATTAAAATTTTCTATAGAAAAGTGTTAAAAATATTAACATTCCCAAGAAAAGCAGAATTGCTCTGAATATATCTGGCGGAAGCTATCTCCTCTTATCTTTCAACAAAAATATTTAAAGAAAACCGAAATGAGAAAACGAACAATAAACAAATCGCACTGGCGGAGTTGCAAAAAAAAATATTGTGGGCCAAATATAGTTAGGGAAAATGCAACTATTGAAAAGATGTTTAATTGTGAATACCCATAACAGCATTACGCATGCAAGAAAAACGAAATATAATAAATTGCGAGGCATTTATAAAAAAAGTATATAATCAATAAATACAAACTACCACATGCATCATTATTTTAAAGATTTGAAACATAGGAATCTCTTCGAATCAAATTAAACAAAACACACGTAAAGATCACCAAGTAGGGTCTACTTTTAAAACTTTTTAGTCCCTCCATAACAAAGAGAAAATGGGGAGCATATTAAAGATATTTGAAAAAAATTATGTCAAAAATAATTTATAAATCCATTCTATCAAAAGTTGCTAATGGTAACATGTGTAATTTACAGCAAAACTAAAATTGAAGTACACCAGCACATGTCTTGTTATAGCATAGTAATATCGGTAAACTAAACTCATATATATATACAAGTTTATGAAACAAATCATTCAAAAAAGTCTTCTAAATATCAAATGATAAAATTGGGTTTGAAGCAGTAGAGTAGCAAACATTTAATTTGACACATATATACAGTATATAATTTAATTGGCTGCATTAATCAAACGTTTTGACTATTTAAGAAAATTCAAACAATAACACAATTTGCTAAATTCTTGATCCTTGCGAACACCCTTCCCTAGATTAGCCACTGGACTCAGACAAGAAATATATGTATTACTAATAGACACGCAATGTATAATTACGGATAATTCAATATTAAACCAGAAAGAAAACAATGCCTACATATTTAAACTGGTGTGATAATTATAAAGTAGCTGAAAAAAAATAAATTCCACAATAGCTAAATATATATTACTACAACGTACTTAAGTAAGTAGTGGTAAGTAATATTAAAATATGTATGAATATCCGTTTCTAATAATATTTAAACTATATGCAATGCGTACAAATGCATAAAGCTAGTAATAAAAATAATATCATAAGCGTAAAATTAAATATATTTATGCTATGGCAAAAATAATCGTATGCAGAAAAGTATTAAATCAATAAAATAAATTTTAATTGTCAATAAACAGTGGCCTTCAAATAGCATATTTAAAATAACAGAAAAACAACTCGATTTTTTTATTTAGAACTAAACATAATTTTATTGGCGAATATATTTTTCATACTCGGTTTAGAAGAGTTAGGGTAATTTTCTAGGAAATTATCAATAAGCCCCAGCCCAAATCCATGAAAATTAAAATGGCTGACTACCATGTTATCAAATATTTTAGCAATAGTCATTTTGCCAAATATCAAATGATTTTTGTCATTCAAAATGTTCACATATTTCAATTAGTTGGTAACCTACTACGTTTCAATAGAGAAGAAATATATTATGACACTAACCTAAGGAACTTATATATCTTTGCAAGTGTTGGAAGCTTTATTGCCAAGCATGACATCAGATTTTTGCTCATATACATTCTCATATTGATTTTGTAATATTGTTATTCAATGCAGGCTTAAGTTAATATGAGTTTAATGTGTTGTTGCATTTATAAATTTTAAATATAATTGCAATGCAAGTTTTACAAACACAACATTGAAATATTGGCCTAATCTAAAATTTAATCCTAAGGCCACAATATATACTTTACAAGATCATTTAAAAATAATGCAATGTTATTTGATGACTGCAAAAGATTTTGGGAGGAAAACATTGGCCTTTGCAGTTTTATAAGCTATGATATTACATTTTGCAAACACAATTGTTAAGCTGATACATATGTATTTGGATATTAACTTCATTTAAAATCTTTTCAATGAAACTGTATTTCCTTTAAAAGAATATCAAAGTGTCAGAATAACATCTAGAAAAATGTGTTGCAAACTGTTAATATTAATTTAAAGCCTTATAATTTAGATTTGCGGATTCTATATCACTCCACATTTGCATCATATTATAGCTTCAATAGAGGCACTTTTCTTTTCAGGAGGATGTTGGTTGTTAACCCACCCTGCTAATATTTGCAAAGAGCTGGTTATCTTATGCAAGGAGAAGGGTTTTGAGTTGAGTTTGAGTGAGTCAGTCTGAGTTTTAGTGTTTCAAGTTCAAGTTCGAATAATTTTTGAAGAAAATTCCTAGTGATTTAGTTTTTTATCGGAAAAAAACATTTATTTTGCATTAATTCCAATGAATAAAGAAATAGAAATTAAAAATTATTTATTTTTAAGATGTATTCAAGTGGATTGTTAATCAAGTTTGAGTTTTGATGATTTTTCTTCAGAGTTTTTCAAATTGAGTTTGAGTTCGTAATATTCTGAGTACTGAAAAACCCTGGCAGGTGGAATACCTGGTGGAATGTCCCCTATTTGATATTCAAAATCTGTTTGGTAAAAAAGAGAAAAATTTAAAATCTAAGGTTGAAAGATGCATTTTTGAAAGTCTAATTTTTCAATATTTTCACATATTTTCATGGCAATTTGCCTGGCTTTAAATTATGACTAAAATGTCCCCCATCAGAAATTCCTGCACACCCCTGTAAATTTACCATATTTTCTAACAATGTCTAATGAAGATGTTTTTGTAACTTTCAGGTAGGCATATTATTTTAAGCATTTAATAAACTTGTCCTTACATTGTTGTCTCCATCTACTCAAAGCATTGACAAGTTATATCAGCATCTACTCAAAGCATTGACAAGTTATATCAGCTTATATAAATTCTAAATAAGTCCATTGCCAGAATTATCACACAAGAGGTGAACATGCATTCAGAGTGGTTCAATATAGATTTTCACTTTATTAATTAAATTATAATTTTAGAACAAATCTTTTAGTTTTTAGTTCTCAAGAGATAAATTTGAATGTATGAAATAATTTCCCATTAAAATTAATCATTTTCTACTTGTACACTCTTTATTAAAATTCCATGACATGCTAAGATCATCAGTTTTATGAGTAAAATACAAATTAACATATGAAGTAAAACAAGTTTAAACTTCTCAGCAATGCAACATGGTAGTAAAATACAGCTTCCAATTTATTAATTTTAACTTACTATCAATAAGTCTTTCAAAATCTATTTATGGGCATGACCACTCAGAAATTATGACCTGAAAGGGATATCCAATTATTCCACTTCTGAAAAAACATATATGATAGTTCTTCACTACATGTTTTGAAAATTGATGAAATTAATTAAGCAGAACTCCAGTTCTTAGTGTATGATGCTGGCACTTTGGAAAAAAGATTATAGTTGTTTACAGTAATAAGAGGATATTGAATGAGAAGATTGTGTGGAATTTATTAACTTCATTTAACAAAGTGGATTGTGCACACATTAATATTTCATTTTATGTGGGATATACATTCTCTGATTCTCTGTCCTAATCATTTTCAAAATCATTTTCATCACATTAAGTTCAAATTTTACACCCACAACAAATCTTCTAGTATACAAATATGGATGGAATAGTTGCACTGGTCACTGCAATACAAAAAAAATCTTGTTGAACAGCATTGGCCAGCACTTGAAAACTAATGAAAAACAAACATTGCACAGTTGAAAAAGCATCAAATTGAATTAGCAAGATCCATGCAATGTGTGAAGGCATACATTCACATTATTGACATTTTGTCAAAATGATGCTGCTTTTGTACAGTGAAATTGTCATGCCTCTTAATTCAATTTATGAACATCAATAATTGAATTTTTTGATGACCAAATCTTGCTGCTCAATACTCTAGAGCTCACTACTAAGTAAAACTATTTGCAGACCAATCCTAATTGATGCACAAATGAGGTGGATCCTGTTGGTTGAAATCAACTGGGGCAATAAATTTGGTAAAGACAAGGGCAATGGTCAGAGCTGAGCTAGCCTAAATGCTTAGCAAGCCTTCAAATAATATTCCATTTTACTGTAAGATGGCAAAGCAATACATGATATAAAGTACAAATAGCTCATTACATTCATGTTGATGTTGTTTTGATATAAGATTAAACAAACTTTTTGTTGAGTATTTCTTTAGCTTTCACTCTATCCATCTGTCATTTCTGTAAACATGCAGTCAATAATTGTAATTTCAAGCCAAAATTATTGAGTTTTTATGAAATATCTTAAAATGTGTGAAATTGACCCATCTTAACCTCTCATGTGGTAAGCAATGTCAACCCTACCCATGGATTACTATTAGTAATTTATGTTAAAATAAAAGTATTTTTTGTGGTTTTGTACTACTTATGGTCTCATATTGCCTACATTTACCCTATACAGGGTGTCTTGAAATTTTTATGATATTTTCAAATTATATCATAAACTGCTAAAAAATTGAAATTTATAACAGATATTAATGAATTTATGAAATGATAATGTATAAATTTTTAGCAATATTCCCTGCATTGTAAAAATTTTTGCATATATTAATATAAGATATAAGATAATAACATTTCTAGATGGAACCTAGGTAATGTCTTAATAGGTATTGTTAACATGCATGGAATGAAAATACCATTGTTAGTGGAAGCCACTTATATTACCTTTACTTGAAAAATGCTCCTAAAAGCCACTTATATTACCTTTACTTGAAAAATGCTCCTAATCAGTATGATTGTTTATTGNCTTAGCAAGCCTTCAAATAATATTCCATTTTACTGTAAGATGGCAAAGCAATACATGATATAAAGTACAAATAGCTCATTACATTCATGTTGATGTTGTTTTGATATAAGATTAAACAAACATTTTGTTTGTCCTCCAGTATTTGGCTACGTGGGTTTACAGTTCTTCATAAGTGTTAATTACAGGTTTAATATCTTCAAAAAAATATTTTGCCAATATTTGCAAATATCAATAAAGCTGAACAATGACTCGAAAATTTCCAAATGTACTATCTATGTAATTCATTTTATCAACAGGTTTCATGTATTCAATAATCATAATATTGAACTAGCCACGAACAAAAATAGGTACAAAACATTATGAGTGGCTTGTATATTCATTACATTGGTGATGTAAAATCGATCCTGTTCATATAAACTAGCGACTGTAAGAACACAGGTGTTCAGCTATAAGTTTCTTTGGTTTCTAATGTTTCTTCCAAACCCCAATGGAAATTGTTGTAAAAAGTATACATTACTTACAAAAAAATCAATTAAAACTAAAGAAGTACGCAAGATAAGAAAAGGTTTCAAAAATAATTTCATTGAAATATGTGAGATTTAAGTCTCAAAAATTCTCTAAAAATTGAACATTTTGGCAATTGTAAAATATTTCATGTTCAATTTTACAATACATATAATTCTAACATGTCAACCAATATTAAGGCTGGCTAGTGCACTTATGTTTCACGTTACTGCGTTGAGGTGTTGGTCTCAACTACAGGAGATAAATTTATTTTAAGTCATCCTGTTTCCTTCTAATCGTGGTTGGCCCATTTCCAAATATTTCTGTTCTTCAAGTTCCTCAGTAATTCAAATTTTCGATTACCAGTAATAGGAAAAGACATGTCTGAGGACATCTCCCAACTAAAGCTATGAAGCCATAAACTACATTTGGCTGCTATTTGAGCAATTTACCTTTTATGTAGATGTAATTTGAGGCGAAGCAATACTGGTGATATTTGTAAAACTTTGGTCAGGATTTTTAAGTTCTACGCAGCAGATTTATTCCTAACGTGTTTTTTGTGTTCCATGCTATGAACACAGGTTTGGACAAAAGTCGCCATTATAGGACCGCTCTATAAAATCAAACTGAACAGCTAGTAGCATAGAAATACTGTTTCACATTCTATTAATATTTCAAATCTTTTGTATCACTACTATGATATTAATTCTCAAGAAAACATGAATTGATATGTTGGGCAGAAATGGTATACAATTTCAAGTATTTTAAATTAAACTTTAAGAAAACTGTATTTCACGAGTGATATTGCCCGAGCATCCCATCTTGTCTGCACCCCTTAAACCAAGACATCAGAGGCCATTGAGGACTTTGTTGAAAATATGGAGTAAACAGAAATATCCTGAATCTGATTCTGGCAAAATTGGAAGCACTAAATATTCAAAAACTGCATATGGACAACTAAAAAGTTGTGGAAAACAGTTCGGCTTTGATCTTGATTTCAGCAAGAAAGTATTAAAAAATAGAAATAGTTATCACAATAGAACAATACTACACTGCTTGTATGAACTTGTTATACATATAAAGTACATTATGGAACATATTCTGAATTTCATAAATTACGATTTGTTTTGGGTTTACAAGATGCCCGAAGTTGTTTTGTCAATAAGCTGAGTCAAATTTTCAGTGATGAAAGCTGAAGCAAATATATGTTATTCGAATTTTGCTAAATTTATAGGAGTATTACACACAAAACTACAATGCAATGGAAATGTTCAATCCATTGTATTAGACTTACTCAACTTGGCGTTTTCTATACATTAAATCATTGTGCATGTAAGCAAATTCATTGTACATTACATCTCAACTAAAACATCATGTAGCTGAAAATTAGGTTAACCTGTGTATTTTCTAAATTTTAAGTTATTCCCTTATATCTTGATGAGATAGATGTGCAATATTCATTAAATTAAATGCTTGAAAAATGATACATCACTAATTGTTCCTGTTTCTTGCACTGAAGTTCACAGGCAGACAATTCTTTTGTGAATTTTGCATAAGGATTGCGGAATGCGTTAATGTTCTATTGCAGAAAAATGTCATTCAAATTACCAGTTCAGTAAAAGAAAATGTGATGAGTGATAATATAAAATGTTTATGCTATAGAATGTTAATTAAGTATCTCCACAATTTCGCACACACATATACACACGTATATGCATATAATTTCAAAATTGTGTAAAATATTACGATTGGTTAGAGTTAAGATTTAATGAGCTATATTAAGACCTACTAAATACATGGCCGAATACCTCACAGTATGCCTTATTTAACAGGAGGCCATTGTGTAAATTACAGTTTTTAACGATATTTTTGTTGATTCATGTCAAAAATATTTTGCATATACATGTCAACATTGTACTTGTAAATTTTGTCAAATATTTAAATAAACATTGATATTTATAGCAGTCTGTCTGCAGTTTAAGCAAACCATTAATGTTCATTAAACCCAAAAATAAGAATTCTTTCTCTTCAAACATTCCATAGGATTTAATCGAAACGAATAATTGAAATACTTTTTAATATTATTAAGGACACATTTGTGCACGTCATAAACCTGACACATGCAATTGTAAATATTGGTCTTTACAGTACAAACAAACAAATTTAAGAATTTGGCCAAATTAGGTAAAAATATTCATTGCTATTTGCCATTGCAATACTGGTAGCTTTTCCAATTAAGCAGCAAAAAAGGGCCGTTCAACACAGCATAACTTCAATTCACTGATGGCTTACATAACCTGGGACAAAGGCGTTTTTGAGATAAATCCAGTTAGAATGATCACTATCATCAAGTATTTCTGCATTCATATGGCGGTCGAAGACAATGTTTAATCAATATAATAAGTGATTGAAAGATCCAGATCATCACAAAATCTTGAAAATGTCAAAAGGATCAGGTGAAAGAAGAATTTAAATTTTTTTAAAACAAATCTACCTCATGCAAGGAAAGCAAACATCAATTTCCTTGTAAGCACTAGATCGTCAACACATTTGAAAAAATGCATTCCACTCGCAAATAGTAACATCATCAATCCAAGAAGTTCTTTGATAGTGAACCCACATAGCGTGTTCAAAGGTTTCAAAAGATTAGAGAATTTGATCTATTCATGGTTAATATAGCAATCTAATTTGTATATGAATTTTAGTACTTTCATATTATTCCAATATAACGAAGCAGTTTTCATGAATCAGCGTGTAACAAACTAAATAACTAATTTTTTTCCGGAAAATAGTCGCACAACGAAGTGCTACTGAATTTGAATACAAAATAGATAAAGCTGATGAAACTGACTGGTGTTTGAAAGTGGCAACGAGAACTAAATTTAAAATTATGAGATTTTGTCAAGATTGAATACATTCTACCTGAATTAAGTGATTTAAAATTCACGACAAAATAAGAATCTAATATCACAAGAAAGAGATCTTCTCAGAATACCCACTGTAAACATAAATAGGAAAGGCACAACTTTCCGATACTCTAAGCACTGTGAGTCAGGACATTTCAGCTAAAACATATGGATTGTTTCGTGTAAATTCATTATTAATACAAATTTGAAACCACTTTAAAATCGTATTTTCATCAGCATTAAGTAAGCCAAATTTTTCTTTAGCTAAGAGTTCTACAAATCATCTGGAGAAGCATTTCGAATTTCTGAGATTGACTATATATTTTCTTCTCAACACTGCTCAATCCTACAATAATAGCTTAAGATGATGTGAATATTTGGTGTAGGGGATGTTCAACAATTCAGTTTTACAAACCCCATTGTTATTGATTTAAATGAAATCTTCCCACTTACTAGTACCGTTGCCATTGTAATAAGCTCTTTTTAAAACCATAATTTCCATGATTATTAAATTTTTTAAGGTAAGTAATCCTAATTTTTAGAATATATATATAATCAGTGTTAAAAGGATATGGTTTAATGATTACTATACTAAACCACCATCAGACAAGACAATTAATCTATTTACATACATTTTGTAATGAACCTGGACAAGTCCGTAAGACTAAACGTAGCTAATGATAATAAAGTCCTTAAACTGTTTGAAGAGCAACCTTCAAATTCAAATTAATGAGCCTCTGATTATTGGACATATCAGTTTGAAATATATCACAGATTCTGAAGGCTTCTAAAGTACACCCATATCGATTAAAAATGTAATTGACTGAAAAAGTCAATGCAGTTGATTGCAGTTTATTCGGTAAAATTTTTTGGTCCGAAAAGTGACCTTTCATTTAATAGGTCATGTAAACAAACGTAACTGCATAGAATGGAGCAATAGATTCTACTGGGATTCCTCGTATTTCTCATAAGATCAATGTCTAGGTGACAATGTCAACTTTTAAGCTAATCAGACCGTAATTTTTGTAATGATTCAATTTAATCTGCGGAATATCTGGTTATGTCTTTTCTGGAACTCAAGCGTTGTTTCCGCAATTCCTATATTCAACAGCATGAAGATCTCCCTCATTGGGATTGAGGGATGAATGCTTTTCGTAATTTTTCCCAGAAGGCATACTACCTCCTCTTGATAATAAAGCTAAAAGCAAAAATAGCATGTTTGAATACAATTATTGAAACATTGCTCTCGATAATGAAACTACTACAACTTTAAAACTTCAAAGATTTAAAAAATTCGCAATTGAAGGACAAGTTCCAAGCAATGTTTTTCTAGAGAAGTGGGTTTATAGCTATTTAATTTAAATAGCTATTATCAAACATCCAATGTTCAAAATTATTCTAAATTGATTCTTGTTGACATTTTCATTATTAAAACTCAAGTAAGGCATGAATTATGATTACCATTACAAACAACTAAGCGTAGCTTATTGTGATCAGAGTTGGAATTAGGTTGGGCCAGGCCGGGCCGTGGTTTGACTTGGGCCTAATGTTTTAATTTGTATTTGAAATGCAAGAAAAAATTCGTTTGAATACTTAAACTTTGTAAATGATAAAAAACATTCTCTTGAAATTTAATCAGCGCTGCATTATTGCTGGTCCAATACTTCTAACATTTAAATTTTGACTGCTACAAGAAAAGACTGTTTCTGAAAACTCCCATTTATTTTGTGCTGATGTAATTTGATGCGAGTTGGCAGAGAATTTTAGTAATTAAATATATAAGAACTGATATGTTCTCTAAATGATAGTCCTTGTAATAATTAGTTGTGTCAATACTTATATTACTAAATTAGTGGTTGCGGTAGCAAGAACGTAACACGTATATGATACCTTTTGTATTCAGTCTACCTGAGTATGCTTAGCGCCTTGTTACAAGCATACATTTAGAGACTAATAGACGAAAATACAAAAATATTATCTGTTTACTACCTCTTACTTTAAGGGATAGGTTGATTGGATATGCAGGAAAGTATTATTTTCCTTAAAACATTTCATAAACTGTTGTAGTACAAGAAATTAATAACATTTTAAATGTAATTCCTGTAAGAACTTGTCAAATGTTTTTGTGAAGCTGATGTACTTTTGTAGAGCGTGCAAAAATAGATATATAAATTAAAATAACTAAAAATTTCATTTTCATATAGAATTAATTTTTAAAAATATTTGGATAAAAGAGTAGCAGAATTAAGGATGTGCCGGAATCCAGATCCGGTATCTGGTAAAATCGGCAATTACACAATCGGATCCAGATATCCGGTATCCGGTAAAATTTACCTTGTTTCGGGATTTTACCGAATAGCATATTCTAAGATAAAACTTAATTTAAAAATCGAATTTTCGTGGAAAAACTATATTTTACGTCTGATATAGAAGTTGTCAAGCAATAATACAAGTTCTTCTGATACATCAGGACGTAGTCTATTTAATGTGCATCAAAATATGTATTTATTTTCATCCGCAAGAGGTCGATATTAATTGAGGAATGAGGTTGTTCTAACTAGGGCAAACAAAGTCATAACAGTCATATTATTTAATTGTCAATTTTGCAGTTTGCTTAAAATTAGATAGTTGTCAGGCCTGAGATGCAGTTTAAAAGGAAGCTATAAAGTCATAAAATGACATATTTTTGTTTTTTGAAAATACTGTAATATTTGTGGTGTGTGACATATTTTGGTATAGTTTCATGAAAATTAAGAAAAAAAAACTTTTAATTCATTCTGGATAATATTTTTTTATTCAAGCCAAATATATATGGGTTGACAATCCAACTGCCTAAATTATGGCTGGTATCATAAAATATAAAAGTTTTTCAATGTTTAATCGAGTTGAAATTCAACCAAATATTGTTGTTACCCTCACCCTGGATAATAAACGCCTATACCAAGTCACAATTAGAAAATAACTGTTTTATTGCTATAATAGTATGAAAGGATAATAGATATTTTATCGGAATTGTATGCTAGATTACGAAAATGTCAAAAAGCATCCACTACAGCTGAGAGAAGTATCTTTATGTTGAGAAAACTCTTGACCTATGAGAGAAATCTTAACCACAATAACATATAGAAATTTATGTGCTGTTATTACAATTTAGAAAAGTAGTTGATTTAAAAAATTGACTTTTTTATGTAAGAGATTTTGTATTTGTTTTATTCCTTAAATCATTTTGAAAAATGGATTACCATATTTACTGCATATTTAACTATATTCCTTCATATTTTTGTAAAAAAAATAAGGTTATATTTTTTTTTTAAAAACATATTTCTTGCTTCCCTACTAATAGTATATTATCCGGTATCCGGCAGTCAACTTATTCGCAATTATCCGGTATCCAGTATATTCAATTCACTATCCAGATCCCATCCCTAAGCAGAATATAAATGCTCTTGTTGTGCTTCCCTTTTCTTAAGGGTTGTTTACATCATGGCAATTACAATAATCGATTTAGGTGCAAAAGTGGCAGTTAAGTTTTGCAATTCTCAGTTAATATTCAAATATCTGGAAATCAAACACGTGGTTAAATCGTTGGCAGCTATTCCAACAATAACCATTATCTCACTCAGCATTATAATACTATCAATGGCAACATTTTTCTTTGTTTTCCATAAAAGTCTAAGCAAAAGATTAAAATATAAGCAGTTTTATTTATAAAAAGAGGAGACACACTTCAATTACATTGTGTAATCGGATTTTTGAGATTTTATTATTGTGTGAGATGAAAAAGTTTAACAATTTTAAGAAGAAACCAACAAAAACTTAAGAAATTTCTAAAAAATTTAAGGTTAATCTATTTTTTAAAATTTAAAGCAATTAAGAAAATTTTTGTCTTCACTGGTAACATTTGTGAAAATGCACATTCAATACTGGCCCTGCATGGCACGTTTATTGCATTAAGGTTAACAATGCAATTTGAATTTAAACACAATCGAATTATCATTGCTGACGCACTAAAGCGAATATGCACTAGAGAGTGACAAAACGGGCTTAGCATCGAGCCGAACCCGGCCCAATCAAAATATAAACTACCAGAATCCGACCTGTCGCGAAAATTTACTACCCGAATCCAACCCAACCCGAAACAGATGTTGATTATTTTTATTTAAAGCCTTAGTTCTTCCTTCAATCAAATGGTGATTAATTTTTATCATTTTCTGAAAATGTAATCTTAGTCATTTGTAATTGTTTTTACGGAGCATCTTGGATCCATCTCATATCGAATGATGATTAATATCTGTAATTTTTTAATCAATTAATCTAAGCTTGTTGATATTGCCCGCGCTCAGTACCCGAACCTGACTCTACCCGAAATCCAAAATCGGGTCTTCGTTATTCGTGTCCCCGATGTCACTCTCTAATATGCTCAAATTAATCAAACATTATGCAAATATCCAATAAAATTCATAGTATATTGCTTATCGGCCTCTACGAGGCCAAAAGACACTATCAGTGGCGTAAAAGAATGGTAATTTGGGCTAGGCAGGGTTTTAGGAGAATAATTGGTACTTGAAAATGGGCCAGGCGGGATTTGTTCCTAAAAAATCGGCACGATTCCAAATCTGGTTGTGATACAGACTCATTGAGGTGTGCTTGTAAACATGATTTTGCATTATCTGGCAATAGAATTAGATATATTTTTAGCATCTTCAATTCGCCACTGCATATATCGGTTATTGCATTCAATATATATATATACATATATCAATTTTTATATCATGAATAGGAGAAAAAAGCAAAATCTGAATAAATCAGATATTATTGTCTAGGCATATTTAGCAAAACATAGGCGGATACTTTTAGTGTAGTAATTCAAATCAATCTCTTAGGTGCTCAGGTATATAAAGTGAACACAATTCTGGTCTGCAGTGTCGTATAGAAAACTGACCTCAACTGGACAATTTTCAAGAAGAAACGGCTTTTGAACTATGTTCTGAAAGTACTCAACTTCCGCTCAGAATAAGTGTATGATACTTGCTCAGAATGTTGCCTTATCCAGTGGACTGCTATAGGTCATTGCCGAAATGCTTCAATCTTATCTAATTGAAACAGGATTCTAATGGATTCTATCTGAAGTGTATTTATGTTGAAAACCTAAACAGATGATAGATTAAATGGTTTGAATTTACCTAGTCTTTGCATAAGTCATAGTTTGAATGCAGTTTGTTTATTAATAGTTTAACTGAATTTCAACCATTTTACTCATTTAAATAATCAACACTGATTATAATTGCTAAATTGATAATAGGCGAATTTGAATTGTGCATAAATAGAACCACTAACAGATGCTGAAACTGCAGAAGCAGCAAAATATTTAAATGAAAACCATCCCTTAAATCTCGATCATGTGAGTGACCTTATTATTGAATTAATTCAGTTTTCACAGCATTTATCTAATCTTAATCTCATGGCTTCTCGCTGTATAATTTTACGTAAATTAAGGTGCATAAATGGAGATAGTTGCTGACATTGCATGCCAAATTTATTTAAAGCTACCTGATGAAATACGGAAGGAGAACAATATTTTTCAGTTTAAGAAAGAGCAAAAAATATTTAGTGTCAAGATAAATAGTGAAATTTTATCTCTACTGGCCATTTTGATTTTAATGAAGTCATAGATAATTTTTTCAAAGTGAAAAGAAGAAAAAATTGTTCTAATCAAAACAAATATTGTTAATTGCAATTAATTAATAGAAAACAGTTGTTGCATTCTATATTTGTAGTTTAGTATAAATTTATGTTATATGAAATATAACAATGGTCTGCATTTAAAATTTTTTCCTAAGAGGTCTAGGTTTTTCCTGCAGTTCTAACACAATTCACACACGCTGAGCTCGAAAATAATATTCACGTTGTTCAGTTATATCAAGTTTAACTGCTTTTCAAACTTTTGTTTCATTAGAGACCATAAAAATTACATATATTAGTCTTAGTCTAAATACAAATATTCTTACTTTTACTCAGTTTAGTTCTTTGTTAAAGTGTGTTACTAAGCCTACATAGTTCTTTGTTTTAGAATGAATAGGAAATGCAAGAATGATCCAAATAGATGTTATATTTGTGCCAATTACATCTTTTATTAAAAAAGGTTATTGAGATATTTCAGAATTGATCTTTATGAGTGGGATAAAGTCTTTGCCCTCACATCTGCTGTAACTGTAAGTTGTGTGTTGAAGGTCTGAAACAATGGAGTAATAAGACAACTAAATCTTTGCAATTTGGAGTTTCTATGGTTTGGAGAAGGAGAAAAGATCATTTTACCAACTGCTATTATTACATGACAATTTCGCAGCTTCTTAAACATATTGTAGCAGCAGCAGCAGAAGAGCAAAAGATCTCTTATTTTTTGTTAGCTATTACTTTATCTCTTGTTCTCTCCATCACATAACATGCTGCTACCACTAAGAGTCCACAATTGCATACAAATTCAAATTTAAAGTCATGCTGCCATGAAAACATTTGTAAACATTATTTTGTTCTGCTATTGGCAGGTTATTTGTAATTGCTTTTAGTAACTAGTTAAGTTTGTATAAATAGGGTTCTTGTGTGCATGATTAGCAATGAATTGTTATAGTCTTATTCAAGTTACTTGTTACTAATTTCATTTGAAATGATTATGGTGATGTGTAGCTAAATTCTATCTGAAGAGGAGGGGGCCTTGTGGAGATTTATTTTCCCACATGTATTCTCAGGACTCAACACAGAGCACAGGCACATTTTTCTCTGGAGTTTCTAATTGGTTCAATTCAAGGTGACTTTTGATGATTGACTACTTGTCTCTCTTTGGCTGTAATTGCCACATGAATCCTTTCTCTTCTAATCTCACTCATTCATGTGTTTATGCACCTAGACACTATGTATTCTCAATTGTTGGTATTAATTTTAACATTTCACTTAAAGTAAGTAGTTGTTTTTCTCATGTTGCTAGTGTAAATTATGGTGAATGGATTCTTTTTGCCTACCCAATAGTAGATGCTAGTTTATTGGAATGTAATAACTTGGTCTATGGTATGGTTATATTAACCTTAACAATGCTAGAATATCAATAAATTGTTAACAAATATTTTTAACCCTTTTGTGGCCAATACTCCTTACATTTTAAAATGACATAATTCTTCTGAAGTGAAAATTGAGAATGTTAATAATGCAATTTAAAAACTAATTTCTGATTTCAATACAATTTGCAATTGTATATCTTCTAAAATAATAATTTACTAATAGTAAAAATATGAAAAAGTGTTTTTTAGCTGTTCCTGAACTTTTTAATCCATAAAAAGTTAATTGAAATCTTATTAGTAGTAAAAGACAGGTTAGAGGCGATCTCATTGGGACACCTTGAAGTTCTCGTAACACCCATGGCTATTTGCCATGTAGGAATGAATGGATTCTATTGGATGCCATTTAGTGACAAAATAGTTTCAACAAAAATAAATTAAGCAAATTAATTTTTTGACAAAAAATTTTATTTTTGTTTCTAGGATTTCAGCAAAGTGATATAATTGATGAGAAGAAATGTTTTGAAAAAATTAAAATGAGCACAATAATTTTAAACAATGTTTTGTTGCTAATATATGTGACATTGTTAGCTGACTAATTCAGAGGGGGTTTAATTATTAAATTTCTATCTCTTTACATGATGATTTGAATATACCCTATCTAGCATTGTAACTGATTTAATCATTCAAGGCATTATGTGCTTAATAATAGTGTATATTTTGTTTTCATGATGAATTATAAATGATCAACACAATAGAAAGCCCCGCTATGTGTTATAAAGCATTGAAGTCTCTAATGTACATTAGTATTAATTGAAAACATAATTGATTTTTGATTCTGACTCTTCTACATGAAGGCAGTGTTATTATAGACATTCTCAAATGTTATAACAAATACAGTTTAAAGGTGTTGTACCCTCTAAGAGACATTAGCATTAATTGAAAGCATAAATGATTTTTTGAATCCCATTTCTTCCACATGGAAAAGGTGTTTGAATAACAAGTCATTACTAAAAAAAAATGTATATGTGTATGTTCTAAAAGATTTAAATGCATAGGACTAAGCATTAAATAATATCTAAATTTCATTAGCTGTATAGGTTTTGTGGAAAAAAGGAATTTCACATTTCAAAAAACAACTTACCCAGTAAAGAAGAAACCAAATTTCACAATTAAACTCTACACAAAGTCTAACTAGTTCATTAAAAACATGTTGTTCTAGTTAACACAATGTAAATTTTAGCATTTTTGCTTGCTAAAAATCTTTGTTGAACTTATGCATATATTTCCAATGCACAAAATGTTTGCCTAATGCATCAATGCATAGATTTGAAGTAAAATAAACAGAGAGATAGTTGTAATTGGCATTACACAAGTCAATTTCTGACATGGCATTGCTGGTTCAAATCCAACCTATCCAAAGTGTTTCTTATTTTTAATGGTTCTAGCTAAAAATTGATAATTTATGTAGAAATATATACAAATATATCTGTCAAGGAACATGTATTTACAACTTCTAAAATAAAATTACACACAAAATTTTAACAGAATGCCTGGCTTACAACTGAAATATTTCAGAGGTTTATTCAGATATCAAAAAGCATTAAGTCCAATTAGCATTTTTAATTTTGCATAGAATTTGGGAATAAAAAAAAATTTCATTTTGCAAAATGATTTTAACCACTGGACCATACTTTGTTTGAGTTCAGTATACATTGCAAATTGTAAACCACTCACCAATTTTCAGCTAATAATGAGATATGTATTGTTTCTGAGGTTATTCAGAGACTGTGTTAAATTCATTGACTACCTGTTGGTATGATAATTTCTCCTTTGTTCTTTAAGAAACATTTCACTTCAGATGCAGGTCTTTTCCTTTCATCTTTGGTAAATGTCCACATGCTCAGGCTTTAGACAACCTTTTAGTTTTTTTAATCTGATTGATATACACAGTTATTCCCACCATTGTTTATAGACTAAAAAATGAATAGAGTTAAAATTATCACTTGTTTATTGGTGACTGTCAACACCTAAGGCAATCAAAATAATATACTGTATCACTAATTTTGGGGGAGCTTTAACATCTAAGCCAATCAAAATAATATACAATGACTGATATATTAAAGCATGAAAGAATGAAAGATGAAAGTATACCACAAACTCTTTAAAGGCCTTTTTGAACTTTTAAATTGTGTTTGTAATGTTTTTACCTAATACACCCTTCATACACTTCTTTATCAGTTTCAAAAGTAAATAATTATAAAATTATTAATTTTAAATGATAATTGCATTTTTTATTGAAACAAATACACTGCCATGTTTTAAAATATCAATCAATTTTCATACAAGCCAACTACTTTCTTAACAATATTTAGGAAATTGTTAAGAGATTTACTATATGCTTATGTAAACTATGTGTATACATGACTAAAATATTTCTCCCTATATTTTGATATATCATGAACTTAATTGGATTCATTGCATTCCCCTATTAATAATAAGATATAAAGTCAGTATGCATTATTCATTAAGGTTGCTACCATATATAATGCATTCTCTAACACATACACAAGTACACTCTAAAATTATTCATAGGTTAATTATGTAACATGTGAATATTCTCATCTTTCTAGCCACACCCCCTCATTATTCATGAATTAATCACAAAGGCTATGACTCACCTGTCAATCAATTGTTAACAAATATGGAAAATGCTTTTTTGTGACAGTTTTCCTAGAGAAAATCTATCACAAGAAATTTTTGCTGAAATTGCTTCAAGTTAAATCAATTACAATTCTAGATAGGATATATTTGAACCATTATGTAAAGAAATACAAATGTAATAATTTCAATAAAATGAAGGTGTACATCTGATCATTATATCCAGTAACATACTAATAATTTACTAAAACAACAAAAACTTGTTTATATGTCAGCCATTCATTACAAGAAAAAGGAAAGCTTATAGTAAATTTTTAGCATGGAATTATATATTTAATGAATAAATATTCAAAAATTGCTATCATCACAATCAATTGTTGCAAAAAAATACACATTCAACAGTATTACATATGAGTATATTAAATTTGTATGAATATACAATGTTATGCTCAACTGCAAGTGATATTGAGTTGATTTGACTCTGCAAATTAGGTTTATCACGCTATTATTGGTTTGAAATAGCTAAAATTTGTTATCATAAAGCATCTATAAAGAAATAAATGTCACATTTTAAATATTATTACCAATAATGGCTAAAGACTGTTGTGGCAAAAGAGTTCATGCAGCACTGGAGTTCAACTGCATTACATTAATCAATGCTTCAAGTATGTAAATTTTAATTTTATCTAATTGAGTTGGATGCAATATGAATGCACAATTTATTGCATAGATGTAAATGCAGACAATATGAAAAAATGAAAAAATCTTAACATGTTTTTGGAAGGCTCTTACAATTTCCTAGAAAGGCTAAAAACTTAATTAAGATTTCAAAAATTTCACAGAATTTACAGGAATTTTCAGATTAATTAAAAAAATGAAAAATTACATATTCATGAAATTTTAAACATTAGGCCTATATTCCAAAGTTGTCAAAATGCAACTAATAACATTAACAAACTAGGAGATGGCTACTAGCAGTATTCTTCAATATACTAGACATTTCAGCATTGAATGTTTGGATCCTGTTTAGAAAACACAGCAACTCCAATATTTGCAGGCAAAATTGTATTCTTTCACTAATGAATCAAATAACTGAAAATGATCAAGAATTACCTGATATTGCAGTTGAACTGCCAGTAAAACCTTCTAAGTGTGTAGATTGCCAAGTAAAACTAAGTTGCACAAAAAATACTGCATTTTCTCACTGTTGATTGCCTGTTTAGGACATTGCTTAGATAATATATGATCAAAGTGTAATGTTTAGAACTTATTTTCTGTATCTATATCAATTGCATCTTTGTTTTTTTCAGTATATTTCTTGTTTTATTTTCACTATTTACTACAATTTGGTATTACCACAAATTATAGAAGCAATAAATATAACTAATGAAATACCAAAGTATGAAAATGACAATAAGTAATATAGAAATGGTAGCAAAATCCTGTAAACATCAATTGATGCTTTTCGGCATCTCTAGTTTTAATTGCTAAATGAATTTGTATTAGTAAAATATGGTCATTTACTATATCATTAAAATAAGAAAATGGTTAAGAACCTCTGATTTAAACACTGTTGATTCATGAAATTTGCACTAGCTAATCACTTTGTGCAAAAAGCAAAGTTGTTCTTTATTGAATATATCATTAACTTTAATGCTATTTTTCATATTACTCATATTTTTGGGGTGTTTTAGTCAAGTTTAGTTACTCAGTCTAACTGAATATTTATGTGTTGAGTAGAGTTCAAGTATTTTTTGAAAAAAATCTGAGTTTGAAATAGTTTTAATAATTTCAAATGCTTAGGATAAGAATATCTACCTAAACAATAACTCTGAGATCTTGAATTTAAAATATCAATTTCAGATTAATACAGAGGTTGTATATCACTTCCCCAACTCTGACTTCAATAAAATTAAAAGCCATTGGAGACATAATTTCAATGAAATTGTAATTATTTATTTGAATAAATATTTGTATTTCTTTAAACTGTATATCAATTAGTTTTCTTTGTAGTTTAGATAATTAAAATATAGAAATGCAAGCAAATAAATATAATTATGTGCTATAATTATAAACATTGAAATTTGCTGTTTGCCTTTAGTAAATATTTAAAACTCTATTCAGATTTAAAATAGAAATTTAATTATATTCATTATTTTTGTTGGTTATACTTTGTTGTAATTGGTAGCAAAATTTTTAGTGTTCATTTGTTAATTGTTTTTCTAATTTTTTATTATATATCTGATTTCCCAATCAGATAGTATTAGTTGTTTATGCAGTCAGCCTATTTGATTCCTTTTAGCAGTTATTCAGATTTTTTCATTAGTTTACAAATGCTAAATATATTTTTTGTATACATATTGTAACGTAATCCATGTAGCTTGTTAGCCTGTGATTAATGACTGTTGAGTTATTCTCTGATGACAGCCCTACATTAAAAGCAGTTAATACTTTAGTATATTACTTGAGGAGTACCAGGAATCTGCAAACATTGAAGTAATGAATCACTTTGGTTTGCTATTTACACATACAATAATACAGAAATTCACATTATTCAGATGATGAACAAATTGCTAATGATTCTAATTTTATTTTGATATGCCTGCAAATATATTCCAAATTTTTATTTTCAATAATAAAGGAGCATTTCAATAAGTATATCCAACAGGATTCAAACCTGCAATTAGGGACAGCTGTGTTGTCTTACACTTGGATCTGTAAAATGCATTTTAAAAATTGATCAACAAGCCCAAATAATATTATTTGCCAAAAGTAAATATGACACAAAATCCAATTTTGGATTTATAAATTAGCTATGTATTATGAAAGTACATATCACATTGCATATTAATACAAATCATTAATTATCAAGCTATATATAAACAATTTCATATGTAAACAATATATAAAATGCAAAGACCCCCTATGGCTATTTGCCACATGGAAATGAAGTGATTCTATTGGACACCATCTAGCAACAAAATGTTTTTCACAAAACTAAATTGAGCAAATTAATTTTTTAGACAATTTGTTAAGAGCAGAATGGGAATTTATGATTTTTATGATTTCAGCAAACTGATATTTTTTATGACAAATTTCACTTAGGGCATGTTTGTTGTTACAATGTTTAAGCATGCAACACTGAGTTTCAAGGAAAATAATTCATAGATGTAAAAGCAAACACTTGGGTATAACATTTGTATAGATGTATATTTCAACATGTATTAAAATCAAGGATGTAGTATGCAAAAGGTAGAAAACAGCAATTTCTTTAGCAATTGTGTATAAATTGTACTAATGTAAAAGCATACATTACACAACAACTCTGAGTGATGAAGTTGTTAAGGTATGTTTGTTGTAACAATGTTTAATCATGCAACAAGGAATATAATTGATAGAAATGAAACTTGTTTCAATTGATATCCAAATACAAAATGGATAAATATTTTGCTAAACTTAAACACTATAGTTGAATGAAATAGATGTACATTTTCAAAAACAATATAGAAATATCCACCAAGGCATATGAAATATACCATTGATAAATCAATAAAAATTGAAATGTCTGATATACATGACAAAGGCAAGTTTGTTTCAACAATATCCAAAATAAAAAAAATGAAATAGATATTCACCATGCTTAGGCATTACATGTGAAACAAAATGTATTGTATATGAGCTGATTTTATGCTGACCAAGTTATTGTGCAGAGTTTCACCACATCTAAGAAAATTTCACAGAAGTATCACCATTTACTTTTCATAGTTGACATGGGAAATCATGACACTCAAACTTTTTATCCAGATTATTCAGTACATTCTAAGCTGATGTATCCATAATAGTAATACATTAATTCATTCTTCCAAAGTTATGCCTGCTTCCATGTTGAATTAACCATTCTAACATGTAAAATGTTTGTAAATAGGTAAACAAAGCAAGTTAATAGCATATTATACAGACATAAAAAATTCAAGTGCATGGTAATTAAAAGACAAGTCACTAAGAATTTTGAGAAACACACATCATTTAAGTAAGCTTATGTATCCAAATAGTATTGCATTAATTTTATGCAGACCAATTTGTTGTGCAGGGCTTCATCACATCTAGGAAAATTTCACAGAAGTATCACTATTCATTTTTTGTAGTTGACATGAGAAATCACAATGCTCACCTGTTATCCAGATTGTTCAGTACATTCTAAGCTGAGGTATCCATAATAGTAATATGTTAATTCATTCTTCTATAGTTACCTGTGATTCTATGTTGAATTAACCATTCTAACATGTAAAATTTTTGTATATAGGTAAACAAAGCTAGTTAATAGCATATTATTCAGACATAAAAAATCCAAGTGCATTGTAATTAGAAGACAAGTTGCTAAGAATTTTGAGAAACAAACATCATTTAAGTAAGCTGATGTATTCATAAAATTAATGCATTAATTCACCCATCCAAAATTACTTGTGTATCCAAAACACTTTTTCCTTTCTTTATGACAAATTAAGAGATTCAATAAAAGTAATCATTTATTCATTTGTAAGGTTTTCTTTTTTAAATCCAATGTTATGAAAATTGCACTTACATGTTTATCAAATTTTCCATATTTTTTACCTTATATAATTTATGACATTGTGTAGCTACATACATTACTAGGGTTTTTCTGCTTTGTAACTTTAATATGTAAATACAATTACACAATCACTATTCATAGTTGATGACAATGTTTTCCATCAATATATATGATTTCCCAATGTTAAATTTGTAAACTCTGCAATGCATTCACCATTCTAAATTTATAAATGTTTGTAAATATTGTATTATTCACATGCAAAAATATAATTGCATAGTATTTTAAAGATAGAATTTCAAAGAAAATACAAAGTAATATTATACATAGCAAAAACAATGTCTTTAAAATCACCTAAGCATAACAAACTCTACAGACTCAGAAAAATTTAATTCATGTTCTTTGCTAAATACCATCTAAAACACAACAAAGCAAAAAATTAGTGTGTATGTGTGTATAGTTTCAGTAAGCTACTAGTTATAGAAGTAGTAAATTTAGAGTGTATGTGATTAAACAAAATATTTAACATAGCAAAAATCAATTTAGTTTAAATCAAAAAGTGTGTATGTTGGAAAGAGATGTACTAAAATGTAAAAACACATAAAGCTGTACCAAACATGTGCAATGGAAAAGAAAAATAATACATCATTGCATTTAGATGTTGAAAATAAAGTATGGAAAAACATATGTAACATACCCTGTTATTTTGTGTACAGATGTATTTGAAACCCCCAGTCTAGTTTGTCCTGCTTAACATTAAATCAAAATACACTCAAATTCCCCAGTTCAAAAAGCTATTGAAACCCTCTCTAGTGTGTTAAGATAATTAGTTTACAATTTGCATCAGTCCTTTGTAAAGTATCACTAGATAACTTCAATTCTCCCCAAGTCAAAAACACTACATTCTAAACTGTATGATGGGGGATGAGTCAACAATATCCCTGAAAAAGATCCTCCTCAGGTTCCAACAACTAAAATTAATTAATTCCCCTTTTACAGTATTTATTACAGTATTTATTAAAACATGGGGGTTTGTGAACACTTGCACAATATAAATCAAGTGCATAGTTAAAACACTAATAGAAGTATTATTTGTAATGTATTTTTTCACTAAAGCAGGTAATAAAGCACCCAAGAAAAACAAGATAAAAATACAATAGTAAAGTACATAATAAAAAAATAAATGTAATAAATAATATAGGCAGCAGTTGTATATCACACATTACATGTAAAAGGGTTGCACTTCATTTTTCAATGAGTTCCTTTTTCCATTGTAAAAATTCCATGTATTTAATTCCTTTTGCTAATATTCAAATACAAAAACAAGAAATTTCTTTGTTAAAACTTAACATTACAGGGGCATAATATAAAATAAATGCAAGCTAGTTTATTGGAAAAAGTAAAAATGGACTATATTTAAAAATGAGCTAATATTAGAAACACATAAAATATAGACCTACACCTTAAAATCAAATTCATTTTTCAAACAATTTAAACACAGTTTATGCATAAAGGGCTTTGTTTTCATTTTCAAAGCACACCATTTTTTCCATTGCAAAAATTCTAGCACAATACAGACATATAGATAATTAATTGTACACACCTGTTTAGCATTAACACAAACTGCTAAACCCCACACAACCCCTGATAATCCACTATGAAAAGAAAAATCCAACATATAAACCAATATCAAGATCATATATTGTTAGATTAAATGTAGAGTTTTGTGCTGAGAAAGGTCAGATATTAGAATACTTATACAAATACCTGTAAATACTGTATTATTCATACTAAAAAAATATATGCACATGGTATTTTAAAGATAGATAAAAAAGAATTGTATTGCAGTTTCATCAAAAAAAGCATTCATCACATTTGTTAGGATTGATTGACAGGTGCTAATTGATGAGTCCTAACCCATTGTTAATGCATTAATAATATAAGAGGGGGTGTGGTTACAGAGTGCAGTTATTTGCACATCATATAATCAATCTATGAATAATTCTAGAATTTACATGTGTACATGTTGGAGAATTCAGTATATAACTTAAGAGGACCTACATAATTTGGTTTGTTCCAGAAAATATTTTTATTTCTGAGCATGACCTGCACTAAATTATCATTAATTATATAGACTTGAATTCATGCTGCTCAATTATTTTTCCCATTTTGTATATTTGATATTAACAAAAAACAAATTAAATCTAAGAATTTTTACAATGAAGTGTGGCATATATTTGAAAAATGAACTGTAACCCTTTTGTGTAGAATGAAGCCCCCTTAGAAAACAAATTAAATTTTCTATAATAGCATCACATGTATAATTGTTTTTGAGTTTATAACATGGCTAAGTGATTTTAAAGAGAATGTTTTTCACTATATTAACCTAAAAATTTTTTGCTTCAAATTTCTCCAAATTCTTAGTGATCTACCTTTTAAATACCATGCATCTATATTTTTGCAGTTTAGATTTCAAATACATCTTTGCATGTAAGCATTGGCATGCATTTGATCTTTGAATTTTGCTTCCATCATGTTTATACTAGTTTGTAATACTTATTAAAAATTGTATTTTTAAGCAATATTTGATCTAACACTTGATGTATGGGTTGTAATATTCATGAAAAATATTAATTTCAAGTCATGGTGAAATTTATTCCATGATTAAGTGATTTTTTATAGTCAATGTTTTTCAGCATATTAACCTATAGTTTGTTAGGTTGTAATTACTCAAAATTCCTTTTTATTTATCTATCTTTAAAATACCATGTGCATATATTTTTTAAGTATGAATAATTCAGTATTTACAGGTATTTGTATATTTATTCTAATATCTGACCTGGCTCAGCACAAAACTTTACATTTAATCTAACAATATATGATCTTGATATTGGTTTATACATTGGATTTTTCTTTTCATAGTGGATTATCAGGGGTTGTGTGGGGTTTAGCAATTTGTATTAATGCTAAACAGGGGTGTACAATTAATTATCTATATATCTGTATTGTGCTGGAATTTTTGCAATGGAAAAAATGGTGTGCTTTGAAAATGAAAACAAAGCCCTTTGCATGTTTAAGCCTTTATGCATAAACCACTTTTAAATTGTTTGAAAAATGAATTTGATTTTAAGGTGTAGGTCTATATTCTATGCATTTGTAGTATTAGCTCTTTTTTACATATAATCCATGTTTACTTTTTCCAATAAACTAGCTTGCCTTTATTTTATATTATGCCTCTATAATGTTAAGTTTTAAAAATTTCTTGTTTTTGTATTTGAATATTAGCAAAAGGAATTTAATACATTGAATTTTTACAATGGAAAAAGGAACTCATTGAAAAATGAAGTGCAACCCTTTTACATGTAATGTGTGATATACAACTGCTGCCTATATTATTTATTACATTTATTTTTTTATTATGTGCTATACTATTGTATTTTTATTGTTTTTCTTGGGTGCTTTATTACCCACTTTAGAGAAAAATTCATTACAAATAATATGTCTATTAGAGTTTTAACTATGCACTTGATTTATTTTGTGCAAGTTTTCACAAATGCCTGTGTTTTTATACTGTAAAAGTGCAATTAATTAATTTTAGCAGAGGGAACCAGAAGAGATGCTTTTTCAGGGATATTGTTGACTCATCCCCCATTACACAGTTTAGAATGTAGTGTTTTTGATTTGGGGAGAATTGAAGTTATCAAGTGATACTTTACAAAGGACTGATGCAAATTGTCAACTAATTATCTTAACACACTAGAGAGGGTTTCAATGGCTTCTTGAACTGGGGAATTTTAAAGAATTTTGATTTAATGTTAATGATTCATAACTAATCAACTATCTGCTTCAACACTACTTTAAAATATGAGGACAAACTAGACTGGGGGTTTCAAATACATCTGTATGCAAAATAATAGGGTATGTTACATATGTTTTTCCATATTTTATTTTCAACATCTAAATGCAATGATGTATTATTTGTCTTTTCCATCACACATGTTTGGTATAGCTTTATGTGTTTTTACATTTTAGTATATATCTTTACAACATAAACACTTTTTGATTTAAACTATATTGATTTTTGCTATGTTAAATATTTTGTTTAATTGCATGCACTCTAAATTTACTACTCTTATAACTAGTAGCTTACTGAAACTATAAATTACACACACTAATTTTTGTTTTTTGTTTTGCTTGGTATTTACCAAAGAACATGAATTAAATTTTTCAGAGTCTGTAGAGCTTTTTATGGTTAAATGATTTTGTAGACATTGTTCTTTAAAATATCTTTAAAATACTATGCATTTATATTTTTGTATGTGAATAATACAATATTTACAAACATTTATACATTTAGAATGGTGAATGTATTGCAGAGTTTACAAATTTAACATTGGGAAATCATATCTATTGATGGAAAACATTGTCATCAACTATGAATTGCAAATGTGTCATTGTATTTACATATTAAAGTTACAAAGCAGAACCCTAGTAATGTATGTAGCTACACAAAGTCATAAACAAAATAAAGTAAAAAAAACATGCAAAAGTTGATAAACATGTAACATACAGTAGGTTTATTTATCAATCATGATGCCTTGTTTGAAATCTAGCATGTTTTTCAAATTGTGTGAAATGCTTACAACAATATTTACTATATTAAAGAACTATTCATTTGTTGGATGACAAAATATACATTATTACAGTACATCAATCAAAGGAAAATTTTGACCATCTTCCTGATCATATTCCAAATGCATTCAACTGGTAGAAGTGCAATTTTTATAACATTGGATTTACAAAAGGAAGCCTTACAAATGAGTAAATGATTACTTTTATTGAATGTCTTAGTTTGTCATGTAGAAAGGAAACAGTGTTTTGGGTGCACAAGTATTTTTGGATAGGTGAATTAATGCAATACTATTTGGATACATAAGCTTACTTAAATGATGTGTGTTTCTCAAAATTCTTAGTGACTTGTCTTTTAATTACCATGCACTTGAATTTTTCATGTCTGTATAATATGCTATTAACTTGCTTTGTTTACCTATTTACAAACATTTTACATGTTAGAATGGTTAATTCAACATGGAAGCAGGCATAACTTTGGAAGAATGAATTAATGTATTACTATTATGGATACATCAGCTTAGAATGTACTGAATAATCTGGATAAAAAGTTTGAGTGTCATGATTTCCCATGTCAACTATGAAAGGTAAATGGTGATACTTCTGTGAAATTTTCTTAGATGTGGTGAAACTCTGCACAATAACTTGGTCAGCATAAAATCAGCTCATATACAATACATTTTGTTTCACATGTAATGCCTAAGCATGGTGAATATCTATTTCATTTTTTTTATTTTGGATATTGTTGAAACAAACTTGCCTTTGTCATGTATATCAGACATTTCAATTTTTATTGATTTATCAATGGTATATTTCATATGCTTTGGTGGATATTTCTATATTGTTTTTGAAAATGTACATCTATTTCATTCAACTATAGTGTTTAAGTTTAGCAAAATATTTATCCATTTTGTATTTGGATATCAATTGAAACAAGTTTCATTTCTATCAATTATATTCCTTGTTGCATGATTAAACATTGTTACAACAAACATACCTTAACAACTTCATCACTCAGAGTTGTTGTGTAATGTATGCTTTTACATTAGTACAATTTATACACAATTGCTAAAGAAATTGCTGTTTTCTACATTTTGCATACTACATCCTTGATTTTAATACATGTTTAAATATACATCTATACAAATGTTATACCCAAGTGTTTGCTTTTACATCTATGAATTATTTTCCTTGAAACTCAGTGTTGCATGCTTAAACATTGTAACAACAAACATGCCCTAAGTGAAATTTGTCATAAAAAATATCAGTTTGCTGAAATCATAAAAATCATAAATTCCCATTCTGCTCTTAACAAATTGTCTAAAAAATTAATTTGCTCAATTTAGTTTTGTGAAAAACATTTTGTTGCTAGATGGTGTCCAATAGAATCACTTCATTTCCATGTGGCAAATAGCCATAGGGGGTCTTTGCATTTTATATATTGTTTACATATGAAATTGTTTATATATAGCTTGATAATTAATGATTTGTATTAATATGCAATGTGATATGTACTTTCATAATACATAGCTAATTTATTAATCCAAAATTGGATTTTGTGTCATATTTACTTTTGGCAAATAATATTATTTGGGCTTGTTGATCAATTTTTAAAATGTATTTTACAGATCCAAGTGTAAGACAACACAGCTGTCCCTAATTGCAGGTTTGAATCCTGTTGGATATACTTATTGAAATGCTCCTTTATTATTGAAAATAAAAATTTGGAATATATTTGCAGGCATATCAAAATAAAATTAGAATCATTAGCAATTTGTTCATCATCTGAATAATGTGAATTTCTGTATTATTGTATGTGTAAATAGCAAACCAAAGTGATTCATTACTTCAATGTTTGCAGATTCCTGGTACTCCTCAAGTAATATACTAAAGTATTAACTGCTTTTAATGTAGGGCTGTCATCAGAGAAATAACTCCAGCTCATTTGTGCCAGGCTAACTCTACATTTACAGTAAAATATGTATACAAAAAATATATTTAGCATTTGTAA
>CABFPE010000374.1:0-12218 GCA_900660155.1 Hofstenia miamia
CAGTTAACTTGTGGGATTAGCAACAAGGAATTTATTCTTATTGTACATTGCTACTAAAAAATTTGTAATAACAATTCCAGTGTAGACAAATAGAAAATAATTTAACCATTAATTTTAGTCTACCAATTAACCAGTTGTGTATAATGCAATATTTAATTAACTTATAACTGGATCTCTCTCCTTTGAACATTGGTGAAGATAAATTCCTCCTTCAAACAGATTGGCATTGGAGATATAATCAACTGAATTATTAAACATTTAGTATATAACAACTAATTCCTATATTGATTGAGTTATCAACATATAACATTTAGCTAGTAAATCCACTTTGGTTGAGGCTTAATAATCACACTTTTTTAAGATAGGCAGTAACTTATTAACAATTAATTAAGGAATAAATATATTGATCAGTCTTATTAGGCACCATTGCCATGTAGAAATTTAGCTAAGTTGCATTGTGCAAAAAATCCAATAAATTAAATAATGTTTACAAACTACTGAACTTGAGTAAAAGTTTATTGTTAATGACCTTTTTTTACAATATAGTAATTCATTATAACAATATCTGGTATACCATACAAAGCTAAAATCACTTACAGGTTTTTTAATTAAAGTTTCCTCTAATCTAACAATCAATATTAATTCAAATTTGTGATTTCTGTTTTTGCTCATATCAGTCAAAAGCCAAGTCATTGACTTTTAGAAAAACTTAATTTTTGCCATATCATTTTTAGACCTGTTTTATAAAACTTGATTAATATTAAATGTTGTACAAAAAAATTTACTAAATAAAGTTTCTAATAACTAAATTTGACTCTTTATTGATTTTATTGATTCCACCTACAGGTTGATATTAGAGAATGATTGTTACCATTACAAGCCATATTTGCAAGCATGCTCAATGCCTTGAGCAATGACTTTCATATTAAAAGTAAATAACACATTCCTGATACCAAATGGTAGAGCTAAGGTGAATAAATATATAGTTCTTGAGATTTCAATTTTTACAAGTTCTGTTAAATTATCAACAAAAATTAGATATTATCAGAACACCTGTTTCTATCTAACAATTCAATTATTTCAATTCAGAAGTAATATTTTTTGCTTTAAGAAACTTATGGCTAGACGAAATTTGTTATATTTTTAACAAATTTAAACAAAAAGTTTTGCGTAGTCACTTTTAAGACAACAATTATTTATAAAAAGTACAAACCCATATTATATTAAAAACCTCCGCCAATAAATTTTAGTGCATTGTTTTGGCCAAAATATATGTGGGCAGAATTCTGTTATTTAAAATTAGCAACGTACTATTTGTGATTTGTGATGATTTTAGGATATCCATTACTTAATAAATAGCTTTTACAATCTAGTTCTTTCTAGTTTTTTTTCACTCTAGAATGTGTATATACTATAACAGATATTATTGTATAATAATAATAATAATAATAATAATAATAATANGCTTTAATTGGAACATCGCATTGCCGACGAGTAGCTGAATTCGTACCTGAAATAAAAGTATTTTACCAGAGCGGTGGTCAAATTTTTTATAAAAATCCGACATTTAATAATAATAATAATAATAATAATAATAAAAGACTTTATTCTCACAGAGAATAGAAAAGCGAACAAAAGCAGTAACTCATCAGGAGCGACATTGTCGACATAAACACTTAAGATAAAAACTGCATACATTATCCATGTTGAGTTTGTGTATCTGCCGCATGAAATAACTACGAGGTTCACGTTTAAAAGCGTCAATGCTCCACTTGAAGTCGATTACTCCCGTGGATAGAAGGATGTTGGCATTTCTGGCAGTGCGTATAAAGAAGTTGTCGTCAGATAAGAACTTTCTGGTCTTTGACACATTGAACAAAGCAATCTTTGACAATCTAGTACAGCTGTTATTGGGCTGAAGCCGGATATACAGCGATGGATCAATATCTGTTTTGTTATTCAGCAGCTTCCAGAAAAATACAAGGTCAGAAACTATCAAGTGAAAGCAGAGCGGCAATAATTTAAGTGTTGTTCCACATGAGTAAAGCAAACACTTAACTTTGATTATCTTCTGGATAAGATCTACCGGGATGCCGCTGCAAGAGTAGTGGTACCACCGATCGCAAAGGTCACAGCAGATCCAGTCCTCGGACTTATCGTTTCCACGCCCACACTTGTGACATGAATCACCAGACGAAGATGCTTTGGTTCCTCGTCGTCTGTTTGTGTTACTGCTCATACTATCTATAGCCTAATTAAACTGTATAATAAACATGCTATTTTTTAAATATTATTGAAGCAGCGTTCTGTTACATTACATTTGAAATACAGAAATAGCATTATTTGCTAACAGAGAGATGTATTTTCTGACCCAAATCTGAAAAGTTTACAATTCACTTTTTTTCTAAATTTAATCTTAAATATTTGCTATTATCGGAAAATTTACAGAAAAAGATTGCATTCATTTATTTGAAGGCATTGGAATAATAGGAATGACTTGTATAGCAGGGATACCTAGCCAAAAAAATGAATTCAAGAGACAAAGAACACAACGAACAACTAGAAAAGCAACTTATAAGCTTCCTTTGCCTGTTTATTATACAGTTTAATTTGTTTCAGAGGATGTTCGGTGTACCGAAAAGTCGCCGTGGTGGCTTTTTCGCTGATTCGAACGACTTTCGTTCTGAAACGCGAAGTAATTCTCACGCAGATTTATCGACGGCGTCGTGTGGACAAGGTAATAAAGCGGTTCAAGAAAATGATGTGAAGCATGTGAACGCTGGTTCCATGGAAATTGCGTGAGTTTATCCAAAGATCAGGTGGGAGTGATGAGTTCTATCCCGATCTGTATCTGGCTAAGTGAGTCATGCTTACCTGACAAAAGAGTTGTAAGAGGTGTGTATTCTCTGAAGGAGGCAGTTGAAAAGGTGGGCAGAGAAGTTAACGAAATCCATTAGAAATTGTCCAAGAATGTTTCCTCTACCAATGGACATAATGGACCTCCGCCACAACAGTTAAAGTCTAAAAGGACTCTAATCAAAGCAGAAAGGTATGCTAATCCCAATATCATACGAATTCGATGTTTGCTAGAACCAACAGGTGATTCCTCTATTGCACGAGCACCAAATGACAAAGAACAGGTTGAAAAGATGTTCAATCATCTTGGTGTTAATTGTTCTATCACGTTGTATAGGAAGATTTATCCAGGGAAAACAACGCACTGTACTTGTAACCGTTGATAATATTTGGAGGCGACGAATTTTGCTTTCAGTTTCAAAATTGGAAACATTCGAAACTCGTTTATTTTTTAGCGCAATCTATCCAGCTCTGAATTAGAGGCAGAAAGGAATGCTCTCATTAGGAGGAAGCATCTAATAGAGTGGGTGCGAGCGCAAGCTCCTGCGAATTCGCAACTTCAAACTGGAGTTTCTTAACACGCAATCGCTGAAGAAACCAAATGGTAGTGTATTCCTAACTGCAGATTTGTACAATAATATCATTGATATTTGCATGGTAGTTGAAACCTGGTTATGTTTATTATATCAACATTTGACTTTCTGCTAACAGAATATCCGAAAGCGGCTTTTACCTTTTCAGGTAATTTCAACAATATGACAACTGATCTATTTCTAAATAACTTCGCGCTTAGTAGTCTATATAATGGGAACACTCACAATGTCTCAATTGGATTACATATACACGACGTCTCCAGAAAATTACTGTAAGTCATTTAAAGGAATCATCTACAATCCCATCTGATCACATTGGCATCATTGCGGGTCCTCATAAGGTAACAACCAGTAACTACTGTGTTTACGTTGGAGACACTTGTAAAACCAAATTAAATTTACTGAATTTTATCATGGATACCACTTGCTTCGACGATATCATCAATAAAATTCACGGAATGGATATGCTTATTAAGCGGATTAGGAATATTTATGATCTATATCACACCATATATGCGGTTCTTGATAACTAAGAAACATACAGCTCATAAAAATATAACCCTACCATTCTATGTTGATGATATGAATCAGTATTTCGCCATTGTCACAACTATTCATGATTACAAGGAATCTCCGTTGCTCTGTGTGGGTAAAGAAGTTCCCCCAGAATTCGCTTTGCATGAAGTGTACAGATGCCTGAAATCAGTTAAGAAAGCCTCCGCTGGATACGATAAAATACCCTGATGGTAAATTCGTGACAGTGTCCATAACTTAGCCCCATGTATTCAGAACATTTTCAATAGATATTTATCAGAAGGATACTTTCCTAGCTGTCTAAAGATTGCCAAAATTATACCACTGCCTAAGAAGAATCATGCGAAGGCAATAGGAGATCTTCGCCCTGTGTCAGTTACTCCCATTATATCTTGTCTGTTTGAACGTATTGTCCATGACAATTACATTTCAGAGCCCTATAATCGTTCCCTAAAGTGTAACCAATTTGGATTTGTAATTCATGAAACCTCCTCCACGCTTTCTATCCATTTAAAGCATCTTTACTCCTTCATTTGCTCCACTAAGCGCTATTCCGCCTGTTGGAAGACATCTTGGATTTCTCCGCTGTTAAAATCTAATCAGCTTCCCTCCTCGCAGGTCACGTCCTACCGCCCAATAGCTATTCTATCTCGACTGTCTATCATCTTTGAACGCCTTGTTTTTCGTTATGTATTCCCAAAAATTCGTCACCTCATCTCTTCTTCTCAGCATGGCAACCTTCCTGGTCGCTCTACGATTACTAACCTGCTCACTCTGATCGAAAACTGCTACTTTCACTCTGATAGTAATGATNGACATCTTGGATTTCTCCGCTGTTGAAATCTAATCAGCTTCCCTCCTGGCAGGTCACGTCCTACCGCCCAATAGCTATTCTATCTTGACTGTCTATCGTCTTTGAACGCCTTGTTTTTCGTTATGTATTCCCAAAAATTCGTCACCTCATCTCTTCTTCTCAGCATGGCAACCTTCCTGGTCGCTCTACGATTACTAACCTGCTCACTCTGATCGAAAACTGCTACTTTCACTGTGATAGTAATGATCCTGGTTGCATTATCTTTCTTGACATCTCAAAAGCGTTTGATCGCCTCCCTCATTCCATTCTGCTTGACAAGTTACGTTTATTTGGTTTTGATGTGGATTTCATTGAACTGTTCCAGTCTTACCTGACCAATCGCCACCAGTGTGTCAAAATACACTCGTCTATCACTTCGCCTGTCCCCATTAATAGTGGTGCCCCTCAAGGCTCAGTGTTTGCTGTTCTTTAGTAATTCACTAGTCTCAACGCGACTATACATTTTAGGAAAATACGGCCTGCTAAACAAATTGCATAAATTTAAGGTCTTAAACTGGGAGTTGTGTATTTCCGGGTGGACTCGCATATTTTGTACATCAATAAATAAGCCTGGCAGTTTGCGACTTTTCCTAGAGCGCGATTGTACAAATTGGAAGAAATCAACACATATTTCTCTATAATCTAAAAACTGCAATGCAATCAGCATAAAGAAAACCAACATTTTGCATTGTGTTTAAAACAAAGGTTATTCCAACGTAAACCGAAATCTATATAAATTTTTTAAAGAACTAAGAATGAAATTGCAACATAACAAATCACAAAAAATTGTGTAATTTAATTTAGATTCCGAGAATAATAAGTTCGCGAACGCAAAAATTATATATTTTTTGTGCGCCATTTATTATATCTCCAAAGTACAGTTGATACAACCTAAATATTTACAATTGGTTTTTAATAAAATTCGTGGTTATGATAAGCATTGTGAAAATATTACATAATTCAATAACATGATTGCTGCATGATTAGCTTAATAAATGGAAAAACTTGTTCATGTATTGCTGGTGCATGTAAACTTATGACTCCAACTGTATATAAGCACACTAACATCAGCTCATGCTGTACAGCAGAGTTACAAATAACGCCCTTTACTTTTAGAAGATTTCTATATTCTTCAAAAGTAGTCACAATTATCGTGACGTCGACATAATTTTCGACGTAGTAAAAGATGGCTTAAAACGATTATCTCCAACACGCAGACATCAATGAATTGGGATCTGAAAATCACCCATAGTTTAGTTTGTTTTTTTCCTTCTTGTTTATTTTAGGTCATTTAGTGCTTATTTATTTTTGTTTAAGATGATTTATTCATTCTTTGAATATATTATCGTTATTATCCAAGAAAAAGATTTAATTATTAGAGAATAGCGCACTACAAACTAAATGATTTAATTGTCTTGCTAGTAATCTTTTTATTAATCTATGGGCCAGTGAAAATCCCAAGGATCGAGTCATAAGAATTCCATACATCTGAAATGGATCTGCATCTAAAAAATCATTTAATAGACAAGTCTGCCAACACGTGGGCACTAGCTGACAGTACTTAGTTCACTTAGTTACGTTTTTGTGAAGAGCTGATTTGACTCCCACTTTTTCAGCACTATTATGAAGTAAATGAGCCAGGCAAGTAATATACCTCATCTTAGGATGCAGTGTTTTCAAGAAATTCCAAATGATAACACTTCTCCATCAAGCATGCAAATTAATTTTTTTTGATAAAATCTTCATTCCCAATAGGGATAAGGAAACATCTGCGTTTTTAATTGTTTTGCAACAGGCAATATGCTTAACGTCATGGTTAGTCAAGCTGCTAATAACAATCAAAATGAATTTGCTCTTTTTTCAATTTACTTTCAATAATATAGAATGGAGATCTGTAGAAGAACTTTAGAAAGTGGGCAAGAACCAATTTACCAGAAAACTAGCATTAATGGGTTTAAAAGTAACTTTTGGTACTTGGATTTGTTAGTATTTGAGTGGAAGTATCTTACAAATAGCCTATGAAGATTAAAATTGATCAAACAAATAGCGGTTATAGCAGTAATAGTATTTAAGCCTGAAAATGACCAAAGTTGACAAAATAGGACTATCACTTACAGTTACCCCAATAATCAGTAGAAAATTGTACTAAGCTATATAAGTATGCCTAAATCAATATCAATATAAAGGTAGAACAGCATGCACCTGTGAGCCAAATACGCATGTAATCAGTAATTAGGTACATGCGGGTAAAGCAATCCTCCTATAACCAGATAATCAGTACCAAAAATAGTAATTACTATATACAGAAGAAACATGTACCATATACCTACATTCAACACAGAAGTAGAGTGATATTCATATGATTATTTCAAATGTAAAGCCCAGCTCTTTTCAATCGTAACACTTCAGTCCCCGACTGGTTGGACTGAAATTGGCAAAACAAGACTTTAGGAAGTAGATTTTTTGGGATATTTCAGGCAAATTGCAAATTCCAGGACTAAGGCTAGTATATAAAAAAATTTAGGTTTGCATTTGGCGCATGACTATCAGCAATTATTTTCCAAGTAATCAATATAATAATAAATATATAATTATTATAATTAATAAATATTACATTAATTTTTACAAAGGAATTTTCAATGATATAGTCAATGTTATAATGATTTTTATTCCTTTGATTATAATCAAATAATTCTATCCGTGTTAAACAGCAACTAGATCTAATAGTAGACGAAACCAGTTTACTTTTCACTGTGCCTATGTATAAGCAACAGCTGAAATATCTTGAGTAAATCATGCCAGACAAAAACATGCACAAGCACATGGGATAAAGCATATAAAGTCCTATTTTTCAACTCCACATTATGAAATTTATTATTGCACACTTTGCATTTATCACTGCACTTTTGCTTATCATTTTACCATACTTTAAACCTTGCTTTGGTGCTATGCAGAGATGCTTTGGAAGTGGACTAACCCATGCTCATCTAAAAAAGTGATATACTTCAATATATACTCCATTCACATTGCAAATCTCTTAGTTTTTTCTAAAATCCATTTCTATCAATTTTAAACAAACGTTGAAAGTTTTCATTTCAACAGTGTATTTGCATGGTTTTGTAATTCTCTATTCTGATCGAACGGATGGAAAATGAAATTTTCATGGTGGTCGTTCAATGCCCATATAGCAAACTTTCCAGTGACAATGATATTCGGCGAAGGTATAGAATAGAGTGTACGCGGACAAAATAAACCCAAACATAGGGTAAAACAAGACACTATCAAGCTCTATAATTGATTATTTTTAAATAACTTTAAAACTACATGACAGTATGGGGAGGTTCTTCAAAACCTGGTTTTTTGACAAGATACAGAGAGTTTGTCAAATGTGGAATTACCCATGAATATCAAGAAACCGCAATTCTTGTCCGCAAGCCAACCATAAACTCTACTCTCCGATTTTACAAGACATTTGACATGCATTGTATGACTTGATTCCTCGCAGAGATTATGCCGAATCGCGTCGATTGCCCGCTAAAGATGTTAGCTCTGCAAGGAAGTTTCACAAACATTTCCTGATCGACTACTCCACAAGCTTTAGATCAAGTAGTTGTAAAATGTTTTTCTGATTTCTTATAATTTGTTTTTTATAGTTTAGAGTAATTAATGCATTATTGGATGTAAATGGAAAGCATAGTATGGGCAAAACCGCTACATTTAAAAGCGGTCACGGGGGCACATGAACTTCTTAGGGTGGATACGGGTATAAGAAATACCAATTCCTACTAGAATTAATATCACACCTTTTAAATAGTATACTATTGGCAAATGTATAGAATAAGGTGCACGCGGACAAAATAAACACTAATATAGGGTAAAAAATGAGAAGTGCAATAACATATGTAAAAAGTTTAAAAAATAATAGATTTAGAACAATAACTTTACATAATTAGCCAAATGCGTAGCATGTGTTAACACACAATAGCACGCGGTAAATAAATTTAAAGACATTAGCACAGAAAACTTGAAATTCATAAAATAATGAACTATTATTAAACAAATTACAAGATATAAAAGTATACTCATGCAAATCTATGCATTTTTAGTGTAAATCAAGTCCTTTTTACTCGAGGTTTTTAAATAAATTCGAACTTTTTACTTTGCAACCACTTTGCATTTTCAGAGAATTTGTTCTTCCGATTTGTAATTGTTTCTACATTTTATATACCAATTAGCAAAACCGAATTTATAGCTAATGTGACCGCGTTGCATAAAGTGTTAATGCATGAATATTATACATTCCGCTAGTATCGTTTTAACTATATTTTGTATTGTGCACATGTACAATATCGCCTGGGTGCGATAACCATGGGTATGTCGATATGCAATTATTACTGAAAATTCAAATACATTTAATGTATTAAATATAACGCATTTTCACACTTTTATTGAACATGTGTATGGGCTTTTTATATGTGTATGGGCTTTTTATAAGTGAAAATTGATTCAAAACGTTTTTAGTTTACGTTTGTATCCGTGTTTATGTAGTATAGGTTCTTTATAAAGCTATAATCAAAATTAGGGTAATTTCACTCTTTTTGCACCTAACAGCATGAAGTTCATATTCACATAATTCTAAAGCAATCGATTAGGGCAACTTTGTCAATTAACAGCTTCGTTAATTATGTTTTACTAAACAAATCATCATAACTTAGTAGAGGTGCAATGGCTTAAGGATATTAATTCAATGATAATGAAATTGTTACTAACCCATCAAAGAGGCATGAAATGAAATCTAATGTGCGCTTCAATCATCAGCACTGTAATTCATGATTTATGTGAAAATTTAAAAAAATCAAATCAAATATTCTCTATATTTATACACAAAAACTTCCTCAATAAATTATGTGCTCAAAAACCCATATATTAGTTGTTAAAATAAAGCAAGTGAAGCACATTGAACAATCGAAATTAATAAATGTATATTTTCACCACAGTGTATTTTGAAATTTCAGCTAAGGTAAAGACTTGATTTAAACTAAATATGCATGGATTTGCATAAATATACTTTTAGATCTTGAAATTTGTTCCCCGACTCCTTCCGCCTTGACATCTGATATCAGCCGCTTTTGCTGATGGACCGAGTCGAACAGATTGCAATTAAACGAAACTAAGTGTGAATATACATTGTGTCCAATTCGTTTCCCGCAGAAATCTGCATCTCGAACATGATAACGGCGGTTTCTAGTGTCAAAGATCTAGGAATTATTGTATCTAACCAAGTGAACTGAAATGCACACCTAATCTCGAAAATGTCTGCCTGTATGCGGGCGTTATATTTCATCAAGCACAATGTGCCCTTCCAGTTGGTGTCTGCTTTGAAACTCTCCATTATTAATACATGCGTCAAATCTATTTTATTCTATGCGTCTCCGTGTTGGTACACGTCTCCCCCTATTTTGAGAAAATTTGAAACCCTTAACCTTAAATGTTTATGCTTGGCTACAGGTGTAAAATCCTCCAAACAACAGCTTCGCCTCACAAACTCCTTGCCTATCTCTTACCAACTTATTTTAACGACGTCCTATTATTTTGCAGTATTACCAGTACTTTGTGCGTTGTTTTATTGACGCAATAAATTCTTTCATTATTATTAAATATATACCGCGTGTTACGAATTTGGTTAATTATGCAAAGTTATCGGTCTATTATTTATTAAACTTTTTACCAATGTTTTTGCATTCGTTTTTTACCCAATATTATTGTCTATTTTGTCCGCGTGTACCCTATTCTATACCTTCGCCCAAATCTGTTAAACATCTGGTAACAAAATATAAATTTATATATTGAAACCACTTAATTCCCTCCTGTAAAACAAATTAATATCTATTGAGTGTATTATCTACTCTGCATTATCAGAAGTTTATTTGTTGTAAATTGAAATGGGGGAGTTTCACGAAATTTAGATTTTTTTGAAAATACACTTATTTTATATATTTTGGGCTGAAAATCACGAAAAAAAGGGTGCCAGGCATCAATTTTTGGTAGATTTAGAGAAAATTAAGGTTTTGTTAGCTAATCCCATTACTTATTTGCTATTGGCTTGACGTCATTCCTGCTGTTTCACAGGTTCATAGTATATGTTTGAATACAGCAATAATGTATTAACCTGCGATATAAAACCATAACTGACGCGTAACATGTTTATTGTAGCTTTTATTTAAAACAATTTGATTTTTGTAAAAAGTTTTACATTGCTTTTCGTTTTTGCATTATAGTATTAGTAAAATCACTAGTACTGTTTTAAAATTACATCTTCAATCTGATTGTTTGTCAAAATTTGAAAGTTATGTTTGTAATGTGCTTACCAAAACTAGTTGATCATATCATAGTTAGGCAATATATTATACATATTTATTAGGTTGAAGTTCAAGATGCTAAATTTATTTAGGGCTAATGAATTTTCTCCAATAAAATGCTAGGCATTTATGATAAATTTCACAAATGTCTTGCTTTTATCATTTCTATATAATTTTAGCCAATTGTAAATTGTTTTTCTCTGACAATTGTCATGTGTTTCCAATCTTATAGTTCAAATCATTATTCACCAATGTCCTTTGATGAATTCTGAATTCAGCACATGTTTGATTCAATATGATGTTGCTGTTTTCTCAATAAGCATTGCATGACTTATTAATTTATCATGAAGAATTTCTTTGTAACTTGCAACATGTTATTGCAGGCCCTTTGAATAGAAGTAACTAAATTTAGTCATTTTTTATAAATCATATAAATGATCTTTGAATATAAATATATTTAAATGCAGAAAATCATTTTATTGATTCATTTACATTATTAAATTTTGAAAATCTTGTGCTATTTTAATGTTTGAAATATGTTGTGTCATTTTCCCAAATGTGTAAAATTGAATAGCAGAAGTTTATTACTTTATATTAGTTAATTATATACATATATATATATATATATTAATAAATAATTATATATATATATATATATATGTATACATATATGTATTTTAAAAGTTCTCCTCACTCAATGTTTGCTGAAACTATTGAAACACTGTTTTCATGTTTACAGTGGTTAAACCTTTGTTACTTGTTCTTGTAGTTTTAAACCAAAATGATACAATTGATAATCCTTTTTTTTAAAAACATTTAAGAGATTTCTTCAAAATTAATTTAAAGGAAAATCATCTATTTTAAATTATATTTAATGTTAAGTTGTTTCTACTAATTGCAGTCACAATTAGTCTTTTGAGTACTCAGAATGTAAAAAACTCAAATAAGCTTGCAAAACTCAATCAGAAACTTGAATTATTTTAAATTTCAATTTCTTTTTCAACTATTGTATAAATGTTTTTC
>CABFPE010000374.1:12430-22962 GCA_900660155.1 Hofstenia miamia
TATATATATATATATATATATATATACACATATATATATGTATGTTTAGAATGCAGACTGTAATCATCTTAGCAGAACTTGACAGATTTAATTAAATATTAAAAGCAATCTCAAGATCTAGTGGATTGAGGTTTCATCAAAAAGAGTCCTAATATAAATTATAATTAGAATCACATCAAGGCAACATCATGTTTAAATCCTATGTTTGATATGAAACAAGGCAACAACATGTTTATTTGTTATGAAATTAAGAAATATTGGAAACAATGCTATTAGAATACAACACTAGTGATATACAAAATTATTGGAATAAGAAACTATTGGAAATGATGCTTTTGGAATACAAAGTTTTTGGAATTGATGCTATTGGAATATGAAATATAAAATACAAATATAAAAAATATGGGTTTAAAAATCCTGCGCAATGGGGTAGTGTTTTAAAAATAATAAAGGTATTAATGCTATTTACAAATATTGTTGGAATAAGTATTTTTTTGCCCCTAGTAAAAAATATCACATACATTAATTTAATATTATCAAATGGACACAAATATTTTAAACTAAGAAAAAATCAAAACCAGCATATTCAAGCAAATTCTAAATAATTAAAGCTAAGAATTTACAAAACAAAACTTTTTCATCCCATGGAAACAAGAACAGAAATTGAACTGGGTATGCAATTTAAAGTAAAATAGCTTTGATATAAAAAGTAGCATAAGGCAAAATAACAAATTTGCAGCAAAATATGTTTTCCTTAGTTTTGTTACAAACCTTAAATTCACACTTAACATTGGAGAATGCAGCTTTACACATTGCACATAAATTTTTCCACTGGTTAAAATATCATTCAGCATATTGGAGAAAACTTGAGTTAGAGTAATTTTTACATCTTCATCTTTAAATTTTTTTGCAATTGCTCTTTAAATACTATGACTTCTTCTTCTAGATCTCTAGGGGATTTATTTTCAAATAAAATTTTAAATTGCCTCACCACAACAAAACATTTATTAGAAAGTGGAGAAAATCTTTAGAAACAATAAAGAATAAAATGCAACATTCCTGATATCTAATGATACAGAAGACAATAAAATACTGTTTACAAAAAACAGAATATTTTCTGATGTTTCCCTATACAATATGTTTCAACTGGGCTGCCCAATTGAATTTATTTAGAAATTAACTAAAATTATGAAATTTTTGTATTAAAATTGTATTCACTAAGCAATTGAATGAGGCTTGACATGATAAAAATACTTTGTCATTTTCATTCATTAGATAAGTTCCTTCATTTATTGCTATTAAGAACTTGCTATAAAACTTGAAAAAATAGCAGATATGCTTTGTAGAAATCATTAAACAAACAAAATCATTTAAATGTTTAGTTGTTCAAATTGTGACAATTGATCAGATTTCTTTGACAAAAAATAGCATCTACAACACATAGAATTTAATACATTTTTAAACAATTTAAGAAATTTGAATTTTAAGTTTGCCCTAGTATTGTTATCCTAGAATGCAATTTGTGTAGAAAACATTTCCTTTCATATTTGGTGAACAGAATCTTTTACCGTCACACCTGAATGAAGAGCCTATTGTTGATCTAAGCAATGTGATTCAATACCCAAATTTTGTTCATATACATACAATTGTATATATATATATATATATATATATATATATATACTAATTTTACATCACATAAATTTATTACAATATTGTAACTTCATTAAATGATAAAAAAAAAACAATTAACTGCGTATATTTAGGCATCAGATGCATACACTAAAAGATATTCAATATGTTTGTCATTCTTTGTTTATTCATTAGTCTTTGTTTATTTCAGTTAGGGCTTCAGAAATCTTAGTATTAGATGTTTTCATAATGATCTTGAAATTATTGAGTATAAATTTCAGAATTTCCAAGCCCTGAAAGATGTTCATTAACCTGAGTTTGAAGATGTTGCTTTGTTTCACCAAAGTAAGAATGGTGACATTCTTCACATGTAAACTTATATACAATTGATGAAGCAAGCATCTCATGAATCAAATCTTTGTTGGGAAATATATATATATATATATATATATATGATGCTGCTGATGTCAAACGTCTGATGGCAGCTTAGTTAGGTGGATACTAAGATCAAACCCTATTCAAACATTTGCTGTCAATCATGGGTTAGCTTTGGAAGTTTGTGTGCTGGGCATTGTTAAAGAAAATTATGATTTTAATGTATTACTTTAATTTTTAATATCATACTTACTATATTTAGATTGAAAAGGCAGGATTATACCTTAGAGCTTACTTTCCCATGTTTGGAGCAAGTTCCTACAAAATTTCTGAGGATTTTGTTATTGAAATTAAGTGTCCAGCAAGTGTTGGCTGCATTTCCTCTTACTATGATGAATCTTATAAGCTCAAACCTCATTTCTACTCCCAAATTCAATTGCAAATGCTCATGAGTAGAAGAATGCATGGCTTGTTTTGCATTGCTTCAGTAGATTTGAGGATTCCAGCAAAGTCAGAACAATTGAAGTGGCATTTGATGAAGACTACATCTTAAATCTTCTTAAGGATTCTTTGGCATTTTGGAAGGCTTGCATTTTTCCAAAGTTATCATAATTTTGACTCAGCTCTTTTCAGAGCTACTAACTTTATCAGCTCTTTTCAGAGCTGCCCAGATAAATCAAAACATTATTTAAAATTCTGTTTTTGAATGAATGCTTTTCAAGCCATTGTTGCTCACACCCAGATAACAGTTTTGGTTGTTTTTACGTTTTTTATGGTTGTTTCATACTTTTGGTTGTTGCAGCAACCATTAACATCCTAATAACAACCATTAATACTAATTTGAGCAACTAAAAATGTGACAATTTAGGATTCAAGCAGATGATATTAAATAGAACTCACTTCATCATTTTGATTACTAGATCATTTTTATATAAAGAACAGAATTGCAAAAAGCTTTTTTGAAATATTAAATTTGTGAAAAATTATAATATACTTGGTAAGCGAATTTTCAAAATAATTTATTCATGAATATTTGGACACCTTCAAATTATCTGTCAGATAAAAAAGTTATATTTGAGCAGAAGAGATTCTTTACGATTTAAAAAGTATTATTTCAAAATTATATTTAACTTTAAAAGTTTAAATTTTTTTTAAATTTGGCAGATTTTTATGCTTATTGTTATCATTTAAAATCAAGACATTCATTCAAAACTTCAGCAAATGTTGTATTTAAAGTATTTATTGTATTACTGTTCTACCCTTTGTTGGGCTTGTGTTAGTTTAAACAGCAATGTTTGAACTGATTATCAAAATAAATTTGATGTAGTGCATATAAAAGTAATGCTAGAACAATCATGGGCAACATAAAATAATGTTGTTACATCCTAAAAGTAGTGCTTTTTTATTCAGAAAAAACAACCAAAAAGCAACCTAGTGTGACGTTGTTGGAACAATGTTGTTTAGACCAGTCAAAAGGGTGCCATTTCAATGTTAAAACAACCATAAAAAAACAACCAAAAAACAATGTTGTTTAGACGAAAATTTGTTATCTGGGCAGGTGATTCCAACTATAAATACTTATTGATTTTATGAAATTTTGAACAAAAAAATTACTATTAAATATTATATATTTAAAGTAGCCATAAGTAGTAAGAAGTCATATTAAATGTAAAGTAATGAAATACATATATCTATGGAGCAGGGATTCCTGGTCCCTGGATTATAGTAAGCCTATTAGCCACTGATATGTGGGGGTATCATAGGAGAGCCCAACTCCTACTCATTGTTGCCAGGCAGATTACTTATATATTAGATATTTTTTGTTGAAGATTATAAAGACCACATGCAAATCATACAAAAATGATTGAATAAGCTAATCAAAATAATTGGAGTTACAGCATGAGGAGCTGAGCTTTAAACTCATGAATTCTATGAATAACTCTCTCAACTGTTTTTCAGGCTGATGCAACTGCTTTGTTAAATTGGGCATCTGATTGAGACAATGGCATCTTATAAACAACAGACAGTGGTCTCCACAAGATACAATTCATGGGAATCAAATCTGCATCAAGTGATTTAAATCCACAATTTGCAAGAATTTTAGATCTCATTGGAATTTTTCTAAGGTAAGAAATGGGTAGTGTTTTAAAGTCATATTTTTTAATTTCATATAATGGAAATTTTTTTTAAAATTGTATTCCAATAATTATGTATTTCAATAATATTGTATTCCATTAATTTTGTATTCCAATAACTTCATATTCCAATAATATCATATTTGAATTGTGTAGTTTCCAATAATTTCATATTCCAATAATGTCTTATTTCCTGGATTTGTCAGTCTTGCTACTATCCAGAATAATGAAGTAACTAATCCTTAACTTTTAATGTTGAAATACACTTAATGCCAGCATACATCAATGAAAACCATAAAAAGTTATTCAAAGATAAACACTAATATATATATANTTAATTTAACATACAATATATTTGAGAATTAACTACTATATTACAAATGGTAAACATTGATATAGCAGCCATTGGCAATAGATATAAAGGCTTTTATTATATCGCAGGTATTAGCAATAGTAAATACATCGTCGCTGTATTTGAACATAGACTATGAACCTGTGAACAGCAGGAATGACGTCAAGCCAATAGCAAATAAGTAATGGGATTAGCTAACAAAACCTTAATTTTCTCTAAATATACAAAAAATTGATGCCTGGCACCCTTTTTTTCGTGATTTTCAGCCCAAAATATATAAAATAAGTGTATTTTAAAAAAAATCTAAATTTCGTGAAACTCCCCAATTCTTCTATTATGTAGGACTTAGATCCCTTTCTCTAGCCGTCATCTATGAAAAAACTAGCATTTACTTAGAATATTTAAACTAATATATGAAATATAAGTTCTTCATAAATTAACGTACATTTTGCAATGTTTATTGCGTTAATTACTTCAAACAATAACACTTGAATCCTAAATTTAAATAATTAATGAATTTATATTATCTTGTTTCAATTCGATTTTACATATAGTGTAATGCATTTCACAATGGTGTAGATAATCGGGCGAATGGATAATAATCTGGTTCACGAAACATTACATCAAATGGGGTGCCTTTTTAAGTCGTTTTTTCAATGTCGTATTTTTTATGTCGTAAAGCCTAACCCTAAGTCTCAACTGGATGTTTCATAATCCTAGGCCCTATCCCAAAACCCTATTTTTACCATTTTTAGAACTATACCCTAACCTAAAGTCTTATTTCTTTATTATTTTGTAAACCTCAACCCCAAACAAAACTATCAAATAAATTTTCCTAAAACTAAACCCTAACCTAAAACCTTATATCTGTATTATTTTATAGACCTAAACCCTAACATAAAACCTTATTTCTGTATTATTTTATAGACCTAAACCCTAACCCAAGTTAAATATATTTAAAAAATTAAATTTACGACATTAATAATTTTCGGTATTAAAGAATTAAGACATTAATAAACAAATGAATTTTACCATGAATGTCTTAATAAAATACAACATTAAAAAACTACCCCCACATCAAATGATGGATTTTCAGTAAAATTTAAATTTAAATATTTTTAGCTCAAAATGTTAAATTTAGCTTAAATTCTTTAAAAATGAAGCGACCATTAAAAAATATTTGCTAAAATTTGCAGAAATTCACTGTCTCTTTCTTGAAGGGTGATTCCGCTGACATTTTATTGAAATTTGCATGCTCATTTCAGTTACTTAATTTTTTTTCATGGATTCATGCTAATTTTTAAAAAACGGCCAAAACCATTTATATTAGACGCAGTGTTTCCACACAAATTTACCACTTGTATCTGATTTGATGGTGGCACAATTTTTCACCAACTGTGCTGGATTCAACATTCCGGGCATTTCCAATGAAAAGGCAAAAAAACGATGGCCTGGAAATTTACATTAAAACCTCTAAATGAGGAGGCCAATGCAGTATAGGCATCTGTTCACTTATAGAAGGATCTGTTTATTATGGGGCTTAGCTTTTAATTTTAACCTGTTAATCTTTGACGTCGAATCAAATACAGCAGCTTCGGAAAAGTTATGAAGCATTACTGAAACAACCTGCTACTGGAAGAAAGCTCCACTTGCAGTTGCAAAAAGTCATTTATTCAGGTATTGTATATTTTATTCAATAATTGTTTCCATATATATATATATATATATATAATATATATATATATATATACTATTTTCCTCAGATTTATTCTATGTGACAGGTTTTGATTTAAAATCATCATGTGATAATATAATTTACAATTAACTGCGTTTAATTTTGTTAAATATGCATACACTAAAAGATATTCAATATGTTTGTCATTCTTTGTTTATTCATTAGTCTTTGTTTATTTCAGTTAGGGCTTCAGAAATCTTAGTATTAGATGTTTTCATAATGATCTTGAAATTATTGAGTATAAATTTCAGAATTTACATGCCCTGAAAGATGTTCATTAACCTGAGTTTGAAGATGTTGCTTTGTTTCACCAAAGTAAGAATGGTGACATTCTTCACATGTAAACTTATATACAATTGATGAAACAAGCATCTCTTGAATCAAATCTTTGTTGGGAAATATATTTATATATATATATATATATATATGCTACATAGATGTTATGTATATTTATAAATATATTACAATGGCATGCTTTGCATTGTATAATATTGAAACTAAAAGATTACTATAATATGAATCAATTATACATGTATGCTCACTGTGTTGATGATACATTCTGTCTAGTAGAAAATGAATTATTAATCTATTTTAATGGCAATGAATTAAATATACAAATCACCAAAAAAACAAAATAAACAATTAAATGTTCTAGTTAGATAGAGATATGTCTTTTGCACATTGGAAATACAATCTTGAATGCTGAAATCTTGGGAATTGTGGGGAGCATTCTAATATTTCTTGTGTATGCTTTTTCTTGTCTAAGATTCATACTGGTGAAAATTGCAAAATTCACAAAGTCTAAGTTGATGGGACACTATGTAACTATGAATATATATATTTTCAAGAACTTGGTTGTTTTGCTACCTACCATTATGATTTACCATCCTTTTTCTATGAAAAATAGAAATTTCATTTCACATTATTTGCAAGAGCTCTTCAACTTAGAGTTCCATTGTCACACATTAATAAAAATAACATATTTGATTGTTTTCCTTTACCATTAATAGATAAAATGTCGATTTTTAGAGTTGTGGCAAATACTATTAGAAAAATCAATCAATTTNTGAATATATATATTTTCAAGAACTTGGGGAATTTATACTATTGATGGTTGTTTTGCTACCTACCATTATGATTTACCATCCTTTTTCTATGAAAAATAGAAATTTCATTTCACATTATTTGCAAGAGCTCTTCAACTTAGAGTTCCATTGTCACACATTAATAAAAATAACATATTTGATTGTTTTCCTTTACCATTAATAGATAAAATGTCGATTTTTAGAGTTGTGGCAAATACTATTAGAAAAATCAATCAATTTTTTATTCTTAGTATCAAGTGGATGTGATCACATTGCAGCTTCCCAAGCTTGGAACATATTTGAAACATTCTTCTTCAACATTTGTTTGTCACTAATCATTACATCCTTTATTTAACAGCATAATAACAAGAAATTCACAATTTTCTATTCATAGGTATAGTCATAATCAAACATTGTATCTATTGGTTACATGATACATTGCTAGCATGTATTTTCTATTTTACTAAGGGCATAGAAATTTGTTAATATTCTTTCTGACAGTTAAAAATGACAAAATAATCTGTATAACATTAATGATTATTAATTTAAGTGCACAAGCCTGCACAAAGTGAATTGAATAAATTTCAAAATTCTGCTAAGTACATATCTTGATAGCTATTGGGATTAACAATTGCTAGCAGAGTTTTCAAGTAAAGTTTGAGATCCTTGTTCTGAGTTTGAGTTTTTGCTTTCTAATTCAAATATTTTTAAAGACAATTCTGGGTCTGATCAAGTTTTTTCTATTCCATTTTCTTAGAATAAAATAATATATATTTCAAAATAATTCTGATTTTTGTACTTTAAAAATGTATTATTTGTGATTGAAGGAAAAGCAGAAATTTCAATCAATTCAATTTTTACTGTATTTTTGAGTGGATTTTCAATCAAGTTCAAGTATTGAAGATTATTTTTCCAAGTTTTCTGATTGAGTTTTTCAAGCTAATTCAAGTTTGAGTTCTTAACATTCTAGGTACTCAAAAACCCTGATTGGTAGTATTATAAAATCTAGAAAATCTTAAATTCTGCTGACAAATTTTTTAAGAAATTTTTAATGATTGTATAATAATGATATATTAATGAAACGTCTAAATTTTGCAGAATTTCTTCTACCATTGTGTTGAGAATTTCAATAAACTTGTAATAGAAAATATTAGGTTTCAAATGGCCTAGTTTAGTCTCCTAAATTTAGAAAATGAAAAAACAGGTACTATATTTTAAATGTATAATGGTAAGTAGTTGTTAAAATTTCAAAATCTGAATTCTCATTTCGGAATTGTAGTTTTATGTTTGAAATCCAATTTATCTTCAATAGAAATGGAAAGTTTTATTATTGTTGTTGAAATGTAGTGAGAACAAAGAAATGGAAATTGTACAGCGCATTATTTCTTAATAGTTTTTAATGATTTTCACTTATGTTACATTTCTTAAATGTACCTTTAGTATTTTATAAAAATATACTTTCTTTCGACGAAATCCATTTCATTGTAAATTTGCGTTGCGTAGCACAAAAGGTCAAACTAAGAACCAAGAACTGGTTAGTGTGTTATTTGTAACTTATTTATTATTATATTCTATTTACAGTGAATGGCCTAGAAATTGTGTTGTGACGTGCTTATTTAACTTATATAAATTATGCTTTTTTGTTTATTTGAATAATTGTTCTGTTCGTTTAAATTTGACACTTGAATTTCCACATATACGATAGTTTCCTCCCTGATTAGGTATTTTAAGCTTGATAAATGAAAATTATTTCTGTAAAAGTTATTTATTTGCAAATCTAGTAAAACAAATATGTCTCCAATTTCTAAAATGCGAAAGTTATACAAAATTGTTCAGTGAAGATCACTACTTGCATGTTTTTTATGCAAATGTGTTTATTGAAATATATGGACCACGAATGGAAATATAATGGTTTTAGATTGCATGAAGTGAAACTTATAGTCAATTTGATTTTTCAAATATGGGTAATGGGCTTATTTGATTTTATATAGGAGAATATAGTCAATTTTTTTTGAATTTCAAGCTAACGTAAAGGGAACAATTTAATAGTTCGTTTTCAGTAAATGAGATGCGGCGTTATTGTACTTTAGTGGACCCAGTTTGAGTGACGTCATAAAATGGGTATTAAACTCTAACCCTATGCCCAACCAATGCAATGATATTGCATTTCATCTTGATTAATTTTTTGCAAGACACCCAAGTTTTGGGTGAGGGATTGGTGTTAGGGTTAGAGTTTTATACCCATTTTATGACGTAGCATAAACTGGGTCCCCTAAAGTACAATAACGCCTGAGATGCATTATATTCTACAACCAAAATTTAAGCTACGGATTTGCTACTGTAAAATTTTATACAATTTTTCTTCACAAACATCAATTAATTATTGAGAATAATGAAAGTTGTAAAGAAGATTGTTAAAATGATATCATTGAATGGGAATAAAACCAAATTTTAACTGAATTGGATTATTTTGCGGAAATATTTAGACCGCTATATTTTCTTGGGCATTATTGTGCATCAGCAGACTGATTTCGAAAAGGCGAAATGTCGTCGAATTACATGCTAATGGTTTGCGTCATCAAAAGTTAAGTTAATTATTTTTTAAATGCTTAGAGCTGGGGCCAGGGCAGGGTCTTTGAAAAAATATTTTTTGATAAATTATTTTCCGACCCATTTATAGGTCACTTATGTATGGAAAATAAATTTTTAGGGCAATTATTTTCAGTAAGGCCATTTTGGAAACAATTTCTTTCAAGTGAAAATAGTACCAGACACCGCGGCACCTTAGAGAACTTGTTTTTACTCGCAGAGGCAGCTGTGTAAACAAATTGTTTAAAGTAAAGTGTATAATATATAATAATTTCATTTCAGTTTGTTACGTTTTTATTGTGCTGCGACAATGAACAAAGAAATTGTTAACTTCTATTTTGCTTCATAGGGTGATGATAACTTGCTTTGCAAATGAGGTCGGAAAAGAAAACAGAAAATTAACAAAGGCTATTCCAACATAATCATTCATATTCAAACTGATCATCCCGAATGGAGAACAGAAGTAAATGCGTCTATGAGGCAGGCCAATTTGGAAACATCAAAAGTGAGCAAGAAAGGTCAAAACATTGATAATTAATTGGATAGAATCGACAATATTCGAATATCAACATTTCTCGTTTTGCGAGAACGAAATGACAAGAAAGCACTCAGTTTTGACCAGTATTACC
>CABFPE010000374.1:23962-36669 GCA_900660155.1 Hofstenia miamia
CTGGGGAGAGATGAGACAGAACGTGAGGCAGCAGCACTGTAGGAGAACATTTGGGATTGTAGTGAGGAAACATCAGAGGAAAAGCTTTGTGAGGGATTCAGATAAGGATGATATGACGCCAGGGCCATCATTGGAGGACGGAGTCGAGGTAGAGAAATGATGGCGTCTTTCTTCAGACCACCAACAGCAGAGGCAAACTGGGAATGAAGCCAGGTTTCAGTGATGAAAATGAAGTCAACAGGAGACTGCAAGAAGAAATTGTAAAAGCAGAGACGACGGTTCAAAGATACAAGACTGTGGGCATTGGCAAGCAATACGGAAACGCCAGAGTTACGGGGAGGAGGAAGATCAGAGTGAGATAGTCAGTCATGGCGAGGCGCATTACGGCGGCGGGGACGAAGGCCAAAAGATTTGCGCTCATCGTCAGAGAGGCGGTAATAACGAATCAAGACGCCTTCAGACCACACATCAGGATTCATGAGTGCACGATGAGACTCTTGATCGCAGACAACATGGAAGGATACAAATGGAGAGTCAGGACGTGGAGGAATGGAAATGACATCATCAAATTGTAGAGAGGAAGAACAAAGGTGGTCAGCAACATCTGAGGTGGACACAGAGGCAGCAAAACGGCCAACATAGATATGAGCTTTGCGGGGAGGCGGCGGAAGTGAACTAATAGGAACAGCAGGGAGACGGCAGGAAGCACTAGAACCAAAAACTGGACGAGGACGATTACGGTTAGTTGATGAAGGGATAGACTGCTTGGGAGGATGCGGTAGAGCAGAAGGAGGAGCAAGCGCGGGTGTGAAACTCGGAGCAGGATTACTGGGGAGAGATGAGACAGAACGTGAGGCAGCAGCACTGTAGGAGAACATTTGGGATTGTAGTGAGGAAACATCAGAGGAAAGCTTAGTGAGGGATTCAGATAAGGATGATATGACGCCAGGGCCATCATTGGAGGACGGAGTCGAGGTAGAGAGAGCAGTGACCGCTTGGCGTAACAACGAAATGATGGCGTCTTTCTTCAGACCACCAACAGCGGAGGCAAACTGGGCATCGCTCAAATTTTTGAGGTCGGACAGCGAAATTGGGGGCATAGCTGAAATCTAATTAAACTGTATAATAAACAGGCAAATATATTATGTTATTTTCATATAACAAATGTCTGGAAAAGTATTTATTATCATATGTATGTAATAATAGAATGTTAACACAATGAAATATAATGAATACAAACTAATATCACATTTAGCACATGTTGGTATTGGCAATCTTCTAAATTTTATATACATTTGCAAGTTTTTCTCCACTTTTATTCGATAATAATTATAGAATGGCAGCCGGAAACACAAACGACGACATATTTGATCAAATTGCAATGAGTGAAGATAGAGAGTGGAAAAAAGGCTTCGATGATGGAATGCAAAAGGGATTGCAAATGACGCAAAGCCCTGTACGCCACTTGGGTGATCGTCAAGGTAGAGAAACTGGTTTGGAACTAGGATTTTATCAGGTATTCTATTTGCATTCCATTGACGTACGTGTAACACTTAGTTAAAACTAATAGTTGCAATTAATATTCCCTCGAATTTTTTTACTTTTTCTGCTATTTATGTCATGTAACATTTAAACTATCTGATTCCGTTAATTTTCACGGCGAGAAAGCGTGTTTATTGTTGTTAATTACACCGAAATTAATATCATATTTAACAATGTCTTTGACCTTATCGGATTACTGTCTATTGGATGGCGGTGCATCATTCTAAACTCAGTTTATTAATTACCTTTGCTGCGTTTTGAAGGGTTAATTATACCTTTTTATTCCCTATCAAATGCATTAAGACAATTTAAATATCAGGTATAACATTAACAATATCTTAGTTCTATTTGTCCTATCAAACAAAAAGCAATTCTGATCGAATGTTTGTAATTTTATTCTCGTCCAAGCATTCTCATTGATGGCACTAACATTCTTCACTCCTATCTTTTTAATCATTAAACATTTATATGTTATTCTCATCAATGTATATATATATATATATATATATAGGGTGTTCACGTTGATCCCGCCGATTTTCCTGCATAACATTCTCTCGCTATCTGTCATTCGTGCGAGCCTTTTTCTATCTTATCTATATGTAAATTCAAATTCATGCGAATTGTTGATTGTTTGAGCCGATTACTATGTAAAACAAGGTCAGCAAGATTCAAAATTTTGAATTATTGTTCTAGATACCTGCAACCAAAATGTTACTTCAGTTTAACTCTAATTCTCCTTTGATCATGGAATACAAAGGCAGGGAGGTGAATCGGACGAGGGGAAGTTTCCAATAGCCACCAAGATCTCCAGATCTACTGTCAATGAATTTTGACTTTGGGAGATATTGGAGACAGGTTGTATTCGTTTAGGGAACTTTTTGCAGAATATTCCCATGGAATTAATCGAAAGGCTTACCATTCGTTCCTCAAGCTTTCCATTTTGTGTGTTGCAAAGCAAGGATACTTTGAACAACTACTACAATTTTGTAATCATTTAGGAGTAATTCGTGAAACTTTTGCCTTGCGCTACCTACTAAGTCACTCTATTTTGTCAGGAAATCAAACATCAGTTGTTTGAAAGAATAGTTTTTTTTCCATATCTGCTCAGGGCCGGATTCCTGGGGTTAGGAGGTTCAACCCTTCCTCTGAAGAGGTTTCAACCCCATCTCTAGGGGTTTGCAACAACTATCAAATATAATTTAGCAACAACTAAATCCGAGCACCTGTTTTACAGAGTCTCAGATCACGGCCTCTGACTTTCCGCATGACAAGCCGCAAAGCTTTTAAATATTTTTTCAATTTTAAAGATGTTTTTGTAAAAAAATATGTTTTTTAAAACACTAATGAAAAAATTCAAAAAAATCACTAAACAGCCTAATTATCCGATATGGCTGCCACTAATTAGCCCATAATTGCTTAGATTCGCAAACATCAAATCTCCATAACCAATTATTTGAAGTTAATAAATAATATTTTTAAAAAGCTTGTCTCATCTACTGCCTGACACTGTTCACCTTGGCTAAAAATATGTTTTTAAAAAAAACTAGCTGTTTAAATTGAACATTTGAATTATTTTCACTTTTTAGGTGGTATATTTCACTGAAATTTGTGATTTTTCCATTAACAATACAAAATATCAAAGAATGATGAGTGCCAGACGCTAGATAATGCTATAAAGTCAAACAAATTTTATAATGAAATTAATTTCAACATTGAGAATTAAATCGTTAAAATTGTGCGACAGAAATGTAAATTCGGTCATTTACAAGTAGAACAAATTTCTCACAACATTTTCTAAACATTACGCTGTCAAGATGACTCCTGAAATGTATATCTCCTGTAAGATGAAAATTAATAAAACTTAATAAAAAATGTTTCAATTCGGAGGATTGCTGACGCTTTGAAAATCTCAAGAAGTGTTGTTTGACGTATAAGGTTATAGAGATACTGGACTTGTTTCACCACCTTAAACACGGGGTATGCCTAAAAAAACTTCGGCCAAAGAGGACAGATTGATCAGGAGGGTGTCCCTGTGAGATATATTTAAATCGGCAGCAAGTATTTCTCGTGATGTTAGTGCTTTTAATTATATGAACCTATCTAGATAACCGGTGAGCATTCGTTTTGCTGAAATCGGTATATTTGCATGCACATCATTGAGAAAACCCTTAATCCTCAAAAAGAATCAAAAGCTGCCGTTAGGATTTGACGTCCACCATAAAAGTGGGGAAGTGTTTTTTATTTTCGTGATGAAAGTTAATTTACATGATTGGTGCTAGTGGAAAGACATATATAAGGAGACGTAAGGAAGAAAATTTGAATCCATAGTGCACGAAAAAAGCCCTTAAATTTAGAGGTGGGTCTTTCATTGTGTTTGGTGGAATATCTAGTTAAGGAACAACTCCTTTAGTACGTCTGGACATTCGCGTTAACTTTGTGAATCAACATGCGAAAATCGCATCTACATGCAGAATAATGCCCCTAGTCAAAAGGCAAAGTTGGTGATGGATCACCTAAGGGAGCCAAATGTTGAGCTAATGGATTGGCCCACAAAAAGCTTAGACTTAAATCCTATCGAAAACTTGTGGTGGATGTTGGAACACGGGTATTGTTAAGAAATATTATGAAAGTCGAAGATTTATAGCTGTAACTATAAGAGCAATGGGGTAACATTAACCCTTCAGAATGTCGTCACCTAATTGAATCATGAGGTGTGCAGCTGTGATAAAAAATATAGGCTCGTTTACTAAGTATTGAATGCATTAGTTTCTTGTTAGAATGAAATTGCTACAGTACTGTTTTTCTTCATTTTTCGTTCACTGTCCGTATATTCTGACCTGTGAATGTTTGCCAATAAAACAAATTTTGTTGATAACTTTTTAATAACCTTTTCAAATTGCTCAAATATATACAATAGATTAGTTATGATTACCACTGCTGTCTGAAAAATGCAACAAAATCGAATTCATAGATCTTCATAAATCTAAAAAAATAGAGAATGTCCTTCTCTTTTTGGTCGCCACTGTATATATTATTTAGATCAAACTAAAAATTTTGCATTTAGTAAAAGTAGCATTGGTACTTGCAAATCTTATATGTTTGCTGTTCAAATGACAAGTAAAGTACTGGAGTTTTTTACTCAATAATTTATGTAATGTTTTAACGAAAATATCACGTAGTTATATTGTTTATTAAGAAATAAAGAAGAAAGAACATGTTAACCTATTAATATATGTTTTTGTAACATCGAAATTTTTTAAGCAAGCATACTTAAATTGTTCAAGTAGTTCAGTAAGAATGCATAGCCATCTAGGGTGATCTAAGGGTCTTCGCGTTTGTTTATTCAGTCTCGTCAATGATATTCAGAACCTCTATAATTGAATTCAATTCTTGCTCGGACAACCAAATAGTAGCAAAATTACAGACTTTTAAGCATATATTAATAAAATGTCATTTTAAAGTAAAATCCAGAGTTTTAGTCAGAATATGCTGGTAGATCAGCATATGTGCACCAATTATCTCCACGTGTCCTGAATTCCAGAAGGTGAAAAAATATTGTTCTTCAGAATCATAATAATACTATTTTTTAAAGCACCCCCTCTTTAAACTACTGCAGCCCCTGCTGAGTAATATGGCTTACGGCTCTCTACCTGCTTGCATTCAGTTCAAAGGCAAATTTGACGGAATTTTGCGGTTAACCGCATTTGTAATTGTGTTTTTACTCATTTAACGAAATATCATGTGGATAATCAAGTATTACGGTTGGCAGCTATTGTGATTGGATAACTCTCCTCGACAATCAGGGATAATTCGATTGGTTCGAAAATTAAATTTCTAAATTTTGCCTGCATTAAGTATACAGGTAGTCCCGAAAGTTCTCTGTATTACCCCGTCATACGAACAAAAACAATTGAAATGCAAAAAAGGCATATATTTTTAATCAACATAATTACCATTTACATTAATGCGCATTCGACAACGCTCAAACCAGTTATCGAAGGCTGAACACCCCATATTTGCTGATATTTTTCCCAGCTCCTCCTCGTACGCAAGAACAGCGTCGTCTGGACAGCAAAACTCGCGGCCTCGCAATTTTTGACACCCCCAAACAAAAAGAAGTCAGCCGTGAAAGATCTGAAAAATAAGGCGGATGTGGCAACAGTCGAACTCCATTGTCAAAAATGAAGTCTGTAGTGACGGCTCCTGAATGCGGGGCATTTTCATGGTGAAGGCGGAGGTGTTGAATAAGCTCATGAAGAATGGACTGAATAGCATTTCTGCCACTCCCAAGCTGTGTCTGTAGACGATTGTAGGAAATCCGCCTATCTCCCATTGCCAGCTCTCGAACAGCCTCGATGTTGTCAGTTGTGCACAGAGTCGCTGGTCTGCCTAAGCGATTTGGTCTTGCAAAGATTCATTCCTACTTCAGGACTGCGCAAACCACGACCTGACTGTTTCATAAGAAATTGTAGTGTCTGGATATGCAGCATGCAAACGGCCTTGCCGACAATTTGCCGACAATTTGCTGCGAAAGTCGTAGTTGATGAGAAGACGCAGTTGTTGCTTTTCCATAAAACCAGAAACAACACGTAACTATGATTTTTGTTTGTGACGTCACCGCGCTTATATATGCCTGCAGCCAAAAAAGATAGTCCGTCAACTCATCATTAACGCTCTAACTGTTGTCATGTCTTAAATGTTTTGTGTTGTGTTGTGTGTTAATAGTATGCAATAATACAGAGAACTTTCGGGACTACCTGTAAATTGAAGTCTCCAAATAACGCATTAACTATTCCAAGAGAATTTGTCACTTTCGTGTCAAATTCAGAAATCCTGTTATGATGCAAAAATTAGTCAGGTTTCTGCAAAAATAGCTGTCAATGTGACTTACAAGCCGTTATTTTTCTTCAAACCCACCAAATATCAAATTCATTTCTATGAAACATAAAAACATTTTTACCCTCTTAATCATGATCAAATTTTTCATCGAAAAATTCGATGAACCCCTTCACGCACACAAGCAGTAAAACGTTGATAACATGGGTCCTCACATAGATCTCGCCGCATAGCTGGGTTTTTACATTTTTGAATTTTTTACTAATTATTTAGTGAATTATTGAAAAAAACTCAATATTGAAAACCGGATGAGCGGACATTCTCTGGCAATGCTGCTGGATGTAAATTGTGATTAGGAAATTTAGTCAGTATGTTCAAAACTATGTTAAGGATGTTGTTCAGTACATATGTTTAAAATACCAATTACACCGATTGTTCTTTTGAGATGATCTGATTGGTATAAATTACTTTATTCAACTTTACGATTTTTTCTAATCGAGGTGCAACATCAACAAGTTCATTTATGAATACCTGATATTGATTTATAAAGCATGAGTTTCCAACAGATATGGTAAAAGTATTCTACGTGGTTCAATTTCAACTACGAGGTCATATATGTATATTCCATTTCTTATCATGGTTACATCTGTATCGGTTTGAGGAAATTAGAAAATGAAAAGACACCATTTTTAATCAGTGTGGAGTTTGGTAGTTATAGGATCGTCAATGTGAAATTTCATGTATTATCAATTTTTCCGCAAAGTTGGGTAGTAGTTCAATATGAGCTTTTCAGAAGGCACATTCCAGGAAGAAGCTCAGATAATTTTTCATTAAAATACCACGTTTGTCTAGGTGGCGTTTATATTCGAACACAATGAGGCTATAATTGAATTCGCAACAAGAAGCCTATTTTTAAGAAAGTTATAAGAAAAAAATGCAGTTCGCTCTAAGGCTTCCTGGAATTTGTATACGAAAACCAAGATTCCTAATATTCAAAAAAATTCCATTTGTGGAAGATGTATTTGCACATCTGGCTACTGTGTGCATGACAATATGACCTTCAATCAATACGCAAATATTTAATGTCAATGTGTTGTCTTTATCACGCCGAATAGATTTCTGTAGGATTACGCCAGATTTCATACCTCCCACTTTTCCATCAAACCTAAAAATAGTGCTTCTGCTTTACGGGCCAAATTTGATGGATTACGTAAAGAATGTTCTCAAACATTTCTAACTATGCTCAATTGTCAAGTTATGGAAACAAGGCCAAACCTGTTTTGTTCACTAAATGAAGGAGCTCTATTATCCATTGTCAAAAAGATGTAAATTGGGTTATCCATTTAAATATTAGTCTATGCAGAAAATTGCTTATGATTGATGCTAGTGAGTGTATTAGGAATTCATTAAGCGTTATTAATTTCTGATGTGATAAATTTCGAAAATAATAGTGTAAATTTCTGTGTTGCAATCTCTTGTATTTTACTGTTCCTTAGAATACCTTCAGTTAGAAAACCAGATGTCTTCATGAAGCTGATGAGTACGTAGTGTGTATTCACAATGTCACTTAGATTAAAAACAACATATGTATAACAGGTGTAAGTATACGTCAAAAATGTTAGTTTTTCTATAACGATACTAAATGTGAATTCAATAAACAAAAAATGTATAAAGATAAAAAATTGCGCATCCCAATTTATTAGCAAAAAATTACAACTGAATGTATTAGAATATATTTTGATTTAATTATGATATGCATGCGAGTGTTATTGTGAAATTTAATCAAAAAAAATTAAATGCATCCGAAATTAATGGGATATATATTAAGACTGTATTCATTTCATTTTAATAACTTCGAAGATTTCGAGGTTAAGAAGTACATTGTTTAACAAAAAGAACATCTTTCCCAGTTTTAATAACAAAGCAAATCTTTTTGAAATAACAGATGTCTTGATAATTAATTACAATCAATTACATTTCCATTTTAGTAAACATAGTCAGTATTTTACAATAGGTTGGTGCAAAAATCGAAATATTTAAATTATAAAACTTTGTTTACCGGCAGTGTACGGACCGGCCTTACACGACGTTCTTGAGATGCATCAACTTTGCAATAGGCACATTGATCAATTATATTGAAAATTTTGTTGACGGACTGCAGTGTCTAAACCATTCCAACAAATTGAACGAGTAAATTAATTTTCCCCATTATTTTTTGGAACTTTGCTCACTCGACTGAAAGAAAAGTGTTGTTTAAATCTTTTGCATATTATTAACCTAGTTATATGTTTTAATATTTCTCATTTCATTGATTCTAAGTAGATAAGTAGATTTCAGCATTCTTATTCTTTCGAAGTTTTTTATTGGTAACATGATTTTCTTATTAAAACGCATACATTTGGTAATAATTTATGTGATTATATCATCTGGGGTGGGGCCCTTAATGGGCACGGACAACTGTGTGCGGACATGGGCTGCTGTGCTACGGGCCGGGCGACGGGCTCTGCAGGAATACTTGCTGTTGTTTTTATTCTTAAAATTATTTGTTTGACGAACATTAGGTCTATTTTACATATATATGTATATGTATTTCGGCTAACACTAATCTTCCTATAGATTAATGTAAAAATTACAACAGTTATTAAAATATTACACATAAAATTCATTACCTTCATCAATTTTTGGAATTCCATTGCACTCATCGTCTGATATTGTATATTAATAATATAATACTTATGTACATTGTAACGTAAGAAACGTGAGTTATAATTTCAGATGACGAATTATTGTAATTTACTTATTTTACAAAGTCATACAAGCAGTGCAGTATAGTTTGAATTTAATTATTTTCATAGTGTTTGATGTGTTATCAATTATGGTCAGGGCCCGGATTTATGTGTTTAGAAAATTTCGAAAATAAGCTTTAAAAGACAAATTAAATTAAAGGAACAGACATGCAATTACCAAGGCATAAAGTTTTATAACAATAGACACATAAATTTTGCTTTAAGTGATCAATACTCATGAACATTCGTTGTAGTGCTTGAATTTGACCCACCTAGATTAAAGGCACATTTTTGTATAAGGAATATTTAAAGTTATTAACATTGATAGCAAGATTTTTTCTTCGTTATAATTTGGGCAAATACTCTATTGGATCGTAAATCAAAATTTCCTCTAAAAATGGCATCCAGCTTTCTTTGTGTTTCTCTCCCTGTTTTAGTTCTATGATATACGGGTCGACCCTTCCCGACCTGCGTGTTTGGTCAAAGAAAATTTGGTCTGCCAAAATAGTTGAAAATAGTTGTCTCTGGATATTGACAGGTTAAGCAAGTTTCTTTTCAATAATACAGTTGAAGGTTTTCTTGTTGCATCAAACAATTTTAGTTAAATATCATTTAGCTACGGGCTTAACATATGGGTACGGACATACCAACGGGCCTATTTTTATAGGTACGGGCCGGGCACGGGCTCTACCTTTGTTTATTATCATTGCTACTTATTAAACTAAAAGTAAACTTCCTAATATTTGTTTATAAAAATAATTTATACCCAATACACATTTTCCTTCATTTTTTTAATTTAAATTTATGATTTTTAGTCTTTTGCTTGTTGTTGCATCTCTGATGTGCAAAGTTCTGAAAAAGTTAAAGATCAAGCCAACATTCTTTCTAACTTAGCCAAGTTGTCTCCATCAAATGAAGCATTGTTTGACACATTAGAACGCTGTCGTGAAGCTTATAAACTTCTATGTAGTTATCTCAACATTGCCAACACCAGCCCATTTAGCAGTGAAGTTGTAAATAAACCAGATTTAAATTATTAATAACTTAGGTCATATTATGCCTACATTTTTGGCAATTGTATTTCAAATTCAATTGATTTTTAAATAAAAGTAACTGCCATATGTATTATCGTGCATATTTAAGCATTTTATTATAAATTGCTTTAAAAATCACGATTTTCTAGGGAATCGATTACTATATTCAAATAAATTATTTTTTTATTAATTGCTTTTTAAAATTACATTGTAGCGTATTAAATACTTTGTCAATATTTTCAGTTAAAGTGCAATATTTACTTTGTTGTACAATGTAAAATATATTTTGTTGTAAAATAAATTTATTTATTTGTTTTCATAATTTTTTTGCTCTTTTATGACAAATATGTTTAACATGCGTAATTAATATAATAAAGGTTAAATTTAGATTAAAATGAGAAATCTGGTATCTTTTGTCCATTTTCTTAAGTAAGTTGCACATGTGAAGAACTCAAAGAATAAATTTTTTTTTCGAACATATCTAGTGTTACAAAAATAGGTTACGCTTAAAATGCATATGTCCTTTTTAAAGAACAACTGTTTTTCTAAACTTTCAAGCAATGTTCTCCAAGCCTATTATGAAATTTGGAAATCGCGAGATGTGGCTACAACTATTGGTGAACAAAATGTTGGAAATTCGTACAAAAATCATTGAAATTCCAATTTTTTGAACTTTTTAATGTAAAACAGAGATGGAAACTGGTTGGTATTGACCACCACAACTGCCACGTACGGGATTTGGTCACCTTTAATTTCACTTCATCAGCACTTTGACCTCTGGCCATACCGGTTAGATAATGTAGTCTGAAACTTTCTCAAATCTCAAGCTGTGAAAACATGCGAAAATTTCCATAATTATATTTACAAAAATATGATTGCAAAACACTAATTTACAGAAAGGGTCACTTATGTACAATGTGCAGATGTGCGAAACAGTTGGTAGTGGTGAGTGCCGCCGTCAGCCCACTACTATTGGCGGCTCAAACCCGATAAGGTCGACGGCGAGGCGGAGCCGGCTGAGCGACATCTGTAGAACTGGCTTAGACTATACTATTCAAGCTTGGTGTGCAATTGCACAAGTGTGCAAAATCTGTGCAGATTTGTGCAGAAGATCAATAGACTGCACTCTTGTGCAGCTGCACATTACCAGATTTGACCCCAAATAATACCTGCTGCTGCTCTATTTACTCAAAAAAGAGTCGCCCTCTCGTATTTATTTCGACCTAAAATTGTCAAAAATCGCCGATCTTTGGACACAAAAATACAGTTTTCTCAATTAATTTTCAAAATGTTTACACTTGGTTGCTCGCAAAATTCTTCTGTATGCTGTACACAGTAAATATAGTACATAATATTGAAATAAATATTGTAAATAACTAAAATGGGCAATTGTTTGCTATTATTAATATGTGCAACAAACATAAACAATTGTATTAGTAGCGTATCATCAATATAGCTTCAAGCGATTTTATTTCCATCTGCAATCGCAACTTTGACAAAACAATACCAGTTACTAAATAATCTTTCGACAGATGATGGTTCAATAGCCTTGGTAAATTTATAAATTGATGCCGATTGTCTATTATATATATTTCCCGCTTTTTGCTATCAAAAATGCAAAAACCTTGCATTTGGTCGGAAACAGTCCAAAATTTCTAAGGCATTTAGCGGGAATCGCACTTTTCCCCAAAAACCTTATTTTTTGGAAATTGCTCCCGCAGTATTTACTCGAACTTAAATATATTTACCATGGGGCAGGTAAATTAAAGATGCACTACCCTGCGAAATTTCAAAGATTGATGATGCTTCATATTTCATAAGATACTTTTCATTAATAAAATTTTGGGACATCTCAAACCAGTGATCACCTTATAGTAAACTGCAATTTCCCCTATATGCGTGTTCAACTTATCATTTGAAGACATTCAAATTCAGTAAAGTGAAGTTCAAGAAGCATTTTCTTAAAAAATCATTTTTAAACTCAGCAGTTGATCTATGAGTAGTAATATTAAGGGAGACCCTGTCTCACAAAATGACCTTGAGCTCTGCGATATTGAGGGGGTGTTTGCAAATGTTAATTAGTGACTCATTCTACTTGACAAATGTTTTTGACAGCTTACTAATGGGTTTTTAGTGACGTCAGATATTTTTAAGTATGTCTACTAATGGATTTCAATTAGTAATGCTTTTAATTGATTTACATATTATGGCTGTTTTTTGGTATGAGTAATTTCACTTTGATAATATCACAATTGTTTGCATTATGCCATGTTTATATATACCTTGTTATAACAACCCCTTTCGGGATACGTACACATAATATTACAAACTAATTTTCCATAATTTCGAGAAGCTTAGAGTATAATCCGGGGAACTTTCAAAATCGCTTTTGTCAAAAATCATTGTAACACATTTATCGTATCACGAATTTTTCAACCAATAATTAATTTTCATAATAAAAAGCACATAGAATTTTATAGGTAATAGTAAAAATAAATAACTAGTATAC
>CABFPE010000374.1:85669-111132 GCA_900660155.1 Hofstenia miamia
TATATATATATATATATATATATAAGACGCAATTTTTATTTGCATTTTAGAGTTTCGAACTTGTAAGTAAAGAAAATTGCTTACTTACTATATTGAAATTTTGATTAATGAATATTTCGACATTATTATATGCATTTTCTAAGAAATTTTTCTGTTTTAATGTCCATTACTCATAAGTGAATACTTTATAAAATGTTTTATCTCTGTGAATTTTCTGGAATTTTCTTCGTGAATATTATTTAACAATTCGAAGTTATTACTTAATCTAGCTTTCACACGCTCGTTATCACAATATAGTGTGAATTTGAAGTATAAAATCTCTATTATTTATCTCCTCCCAGAAAAAATGATAGTGTACCTATCACTTGAACGTTGAGATGGGAGTGGGATTTTTCTAAAGTGGGCACCCAATGGAGCAAAAGTGGGTCAAAAACACTTTTTAGTTAAAAAAGATTGAATTAAGAGATTGACCATTTTGGAGATTGTAAAGGTTTTTTAGATCAAAATTCTCTTCTTAAAAAAAAGTAAAATACATAAAATATTAGTTTATAAAAAGCTTTATAGTGTTAAAATTTAATTTCATTTTGTAATCAATAGTGGTATTAATCTGCATTGGAATTATGTTATATATTAGATTCTTATTGGTAGTAATAGTAGAATTGACATTTTAAAAAATGATTCTGTATCTTCTAGGAAGTAAGGATTCAAAATATTTGAACGGTGCTGTGGTGTAGTGCATCTCTGCTTGAACGTCCAGCTAAAGTTACTATCCCTATCGACTATGGAAGAATCTCTGAGTTTTAAGAAATAGCATACCTTTCAATTTTTGCAAGGAAATCAAATATGCTTTTTCAACATTGAATAATGTCTGACAAGCATAATAATATAAAATTTGTACAAATATGTAATTCTGTTAAATAAAAAATAGACAGACAGACTAACTGTAAACATAAATTCATTGACAGAAGCAATAAACCATTATAAAACATGATTCAATCATATGATTTGAATCAGTATGTTAGTACAACACTAGAAAATCCCTGTAATTGCCAAGAATAAAAATATGAGAGATTAATACAAAATCTACTGCGTATTTAATAAATATTTTACGTTTACCATATCAAACGCTAACATTTCATCTATTACATCTACTCTCAGTGATTTCACAAAGAAAGAGCAATTAAATTATAATTAATTTGATGCCTTTAAAGATTAAAAAGAGCTTTGCCGCGAGTAACTACGCAATCTGCTGTGTACAAATTCATCAAAATGGCGTAGCTATAATATCAAACAATGTTTTTTCTAAGAAGTATCGTAAATACCTTAAAGTCAATATATTAAAGATGGATGTTGATCAGATGTTTGCGAACCGCCGTATCCCTCCCCGCAGACTCCATGCCCTGGTCCACAATCACCTACAAGCTATGATCCATATTATTTCATGTGTTTGATTTTGTTGTCCCTCATTGCTAAACCCAATAAATTCTGCTCAAATTTAAAATTTGCGTTGTTCTATTTTTAATCATAGCTTAAAATGTCAAATTATGCCCCTCGTTTTAATATTCATAACTATGCTAACAGTGCTAAACAAATTAACTAAAGTTTTGCCTTTAAACAGTTTAGTTAATGCTAAAACAAATAAATGCTGTTCCAAAACAGTCACTTTATGGTCTTACAGCAAATTTGACATAATCGTTATAATATAAATGTTAAAATTCATATCAAAATATTCAAAGTTACAACTTTAGGCCATAAAAAATAAACATTAGGTTCTGTATAGCGTATTAACGTATACATCGAATGTAAATTTTGTAAGGAATTAGAAGAAGACATTAAAAGATTTAATTTACTTCCTTATTAAGACCATATTTAAATTCAAAACAAGATTAAATGAATAAAGCTTATTTTAATAAAAATAATCAAAACGGCTATGTTTAGAAAATCCATTGTAAAATATAGAAGAAATTTTAATTTACAAATGGCAAAGAATTTATTGCTGTGAATAAATTAATTAAAAAATGTATTATTTATTATATGCATTTTTTTAACTTTGTTCTGTTACTTCCTAAGATAATGTAGTTGGTATTTTATTTCATTAGCAAAATATACAACGTCTAAATTTTGATATCACAATAGAAATTGTCAACCCACGCACATAGGAGTAATTCCAACTAAACATTCAATTTTAATGTTCCGTTGTTAATAATACTTATAAAAAGTCTTTCAAGTATTTTAATTTTGCTACTATACGCTTATAAATTTAACCTGAAAACAGTTTTAAACAATCTGAACCCCTCAACGTTGACAATTACTACCTGTAAAATATAAGGCAGTTTAATCAAAAATTCAAAATTTACTCACTCCATTGGTTTGCAGAAGTGTGGACTTCATATCTTGGAAAGATTTTTTTGTCATTGTGCTGTAAAGAACTACTTGTGTGAGAGCGGGTATAATGTAGAACAAAAGTACAAGAAGAAAAGCGGAAAGTGATGGATGCAACCCCCATAAATCTATGGAGCAATGATACTCGTTGCTACTTTCTGGGTCCTTTACATGACCTAAAGTTTAGATTTTAGAAGGTATTAAGAAACACTAAAATCTTCAGTTACTATTATAATACACATACATTAAATCAATGTCTCATAATAGCTCATGATGTTTCCTCTACAAAGAGTCCAGATAAATTGCCTAGATTAAAACCATCACCTGAGATATCAATTCTTATAATATTGGAATGTCAAGCCATAAAAATGTCAACTACCATTAAGACAGAAAGACCCTATTCTGACACAATATCTTCATGCATTATAAGCTTGGGTTTCAGGAATCTCAGTAGAAGAAAGGAAGTTGCTATAGAAACCAATGTTAAATTTTGGCGAATATTACCCATATTAACAAAAAATCAAATTTTTTCATAAACATTTTTATTGCCTACAATTCAGAAAACGATTTAAGCATTCACTTCATCACATCAGACCGTCATCAAAGATTTTGCAAGTCATTCTACTTCACGTTCGACCTACCACTCAATGAAATGTAGAAGTTTGACACTAAGAGTGTCAAGTAATGAAATAATAACGACTAACAGCTATTAAATACTGAAACATTCAATGAATTTTACATAACCAAGTGTTATGTAGTGAGCTAGTTTTTAATGCTTGCTAGCTCCTAAAAGTTGGTGGAAATAGAATGGCATCCCAATGATTTGGTAGTTTTAAGACATTTGAGTTCCTTAAGAGGACCGAGCACAATAACTGAACTACGGAACATGGAACAACACTAGGAATCTCATTCAATCCTTTCGATATCCTGCTTACAAAATAATTTACAGAATATGTCATCTATGTCATTTGAGTATCTTCGATGCTAGCACAATTTTAAGATGATAAAAATGAATTGTTGCTCTTTATTGGCCTTTGAGTTGCTTAATAGTTTGAAATCATTGGCCCAAATTGTGATAAAAGCTTAATCACCATGAGTGAATTGCACAGATTATCAGCATAAAACGACCGTATATGACAGAAGTTAATAAATTACAGTCTTGCCAACATTGATGCTAAGAATAATGTTTGCAAAATAAATTGATACATACGTTTACTGTCACCTCCAATTGAGGTAGATTGTTATAAATCAGTATATATATAACTTTCTAAGCACAAGATTTTTTGTACACATATACATATAATTAATTTAAGACACCAATAAAAGACTAAAAAATTGTAACATTCCACTTATAAAAACAGAAGACCAAGAGTGATTAGTGATTAGTATATTTCAACAATGCGCATCAACAGATGTTAAGTAGAAAAAATAAAGATGGAAGCGAAAAAATGTCACACCAAGGGGATGGTATTGTTCTGCAGAAGTAATCATTTAACTGCTGCCTGTATTATTTGCAACAATTTTGTAGCAACTTGTGATTCAGCACAGTTCATAGACTTACTTAAGAGCGAGAAGTCAGGTGATGAAGAAAATTTAATAACAAATGCAATGGCTCAAGCTAATGATTAGTTTTCAGCAGGAGATTGGTACCATCAACAAGAAAATACATATCATACCTCAAAGTATTCTAATACCCCGTTACAGAAATTGAATTGCTATGGTCTGCATACTTTTCAAATATTGCTTCAATGGAAAAACACTTTGCTATTGCTAAGTGTGAACTAAACAAAAATGTGTAACTGATTCTTGCATACCTGCAATGTAATTGATTCATGAGTATTTGTGTGCTAAAAAACTGTAAATATATGTCTAAAGCTTGAGGAAGACGTGTTTTTAAATTACTTTGACCATTCTATTAAAAATAATTGCAAGAAGCATGCAATATGTTTATGTCGTTTCTGCAGAGTGCCTTATGTACATTATTAATGTAAATTTATTATTTATGCTACTGTTTATTGTCCATATATTGATAACAAATCTTTATTATTATTATTATTATTATTATTATTATTTCATTTCTTCTCACAGCTTCATGCAGGTATCCCTTTCAGCTCTGAGAACTCACCAGTTCCCACGGAGCCTGAAAGCTTTCCTCAGGACTCTAGCTGTTCCTAACAATGCTGCCTTCTGTGCTACTGCTCCTCCTCACTTTGGTACTCCCAACTCCTCCAAGTATCTCTTATGCTTCTTACTGCTCCTAGTGCTCCTACAATTATTATTATTATTAATAATATACTATGTTATTGAACTATTTTATTCGGATTAACTTGGCAACTTTATTTTAGTAGATTGATTTTAAGATGTCTAAATATTCATGATATCCAATGCAACATATTAAAATGCTTAAGGTTGTTAAAATTCTTAGAATATTATCCAAAGTTAGTGAAAATCTTCAATTTTATGCCCTACAATAATTCTAGATTTTTCTAACGCAAAAAGGAAGTATCTGATATGTTGACTGGAGTAAGAGTTGTGTATATCTGCTCAAAACTAATTAACTTTAATGACAAAGCCTTGAGCGGTTGCATTCTGATGCAGAATGTTATCAGATAAAATTCAGCTGAAAATCAATGGACAAGAAGTTTTTCAAAGTATCTTCTTACACTATCTTGGAGTTGAAAGCATCAAAGCATAATCATTTTGAATTGGAATTAGTAAACATGGCTAGTTATGTTAAAAACGTTTTGCAGGAAATTCATGTGTATATGTATTTCGCTTCAGACCAGTTTCAATATAAAAAATTTAAATTCAGAATCTTTCAGCAAAAAAAGGGAAGAAATTATTATTCAAATACAGAATTTTATGAAAATCCAAGTGATATTTAAAATTGTGTCAAAAACTTGGATAAATCAGTCTTTGAATATTCTAATAAAAAATTTTGTCAATGATAAAAAATTGTCTGGTTACTGTGCAAGTTTATCAAACTTATACAGAATTATTCAATGTAACACACTTAAGACCTGAAGCATCATTAGTTATTTCTTAATCGGCATATCTTCAGTGGTGTCTTCCACATAAATACTTTATTTTTCTGTAATCAGATCATATTTAGTATGCTATTGCCAGTTGTGTTTTGATAGCATTACAGACGGACACAACAAGGCGCGTATTAAGAATTTCTAAAGGGGGGCCCAATTCTTATCCGAGAAATATAGGCCTAGGTAGTTTTAATTATATATTGCAGTTAAAGATGTAAAAATTTAAACAAACGTTGAAATAAATAAAGCAATAGAGTAATTATGAATTGATCTACATTTTTTGCACTTTATGTCAAACAAAAAGACTCTTCATCAATATATAGATCAGATCGCATGAGAATGAGTTGAAATTGGCCTGCCCAAAGTGGGGGGCAGTGTATAGAAAACCCCCAAAAGAGAGTTTGAATATGAATTTTTCAACTAAAAGTTTTTTGATTGCCCAGAAAAATCCCATCAAAATAATTCTATAATATGGGAAGTGCTGATCATTCTTAAGTTTCCTAAAGTAAAAAGAATTAGCCGAACAATGACTATCAAATTAACAAACAAAGAGAAAATCTCCCATTCTAACATACAAATGGATTATATGATTCTTTTGATTTTCCTTGTAAAGAGAGAATTTCGCAGATTTGTTTCAATTACTTTTCTTTGTATGTCATTCTTTCTGTTATTCAACAGTAAAGTTGCGAAGCAGGACAATAAATACATTATCACATTATCAATACTGGATTCTGTGTGAAACGTGTCAATTCTGTAAGACGTTGACAGTTATTTGAACCATCTAGTTAAAAATATCTTCGAAAGATTACGTTTCATTAAGCTTTTCAAACCACAAGATCCCTAAGAATAAATCCTTGGAATTCATGCAACATTTTATCTAACAAATTGATGATGGAAGAAGATGCTTCAAATTTATTGAACACAACTATATTTGTGCAACATGGTGCATAGTGGGTGATAGGTATTGTTTTCAGATGCTGCTTGAATTACATTCTTTACATCAACTCATTCATTACTCAAGCGATTATAAATATCATTCTAACACATAGTTTTAAAAGATACATTAATAATTTTCAACAAATACTTATGTCATTCAAATTCAATCACTACCATTGAACTTGTTGAAAGACTCTGTAAATGACAAAACTTCCAAAAGCTTTGCTCAATAATTCTTGAGAGGTTGGAAGGATGATTATTTATATACAAATATTTCATCATGTTCAATTACTTAAAAGTTTCTAAAGGATTGTTCACTAAACAAGAGTACAATTAAAATGCAAATTAACGCAAACATATACTGTAGTATTACCGCGTCTAATTTAAATAAAATATTATATTATGATATTTCGAGAGCTTTGAAGTTTGGGCAGAGCCAAAGTTCTAGTAACCTATTATTATGGATGCCTTGCAGCTGAGATTAAATAAAAAAGAATTGAAATTGAATTTGCAGTCATTCCCAGAAGAGCAATTTAATAATGATGCTTCATGTTGAATTGACGAGCAGTCTTGATCGAGTAGAAATTGAAATTTGAATTATAAACCTTTCTGTATAATTTTTAGTGTTTTCTTGTGATAATTTGAGTTCTAGGCTCTCACTACATTTTAAGAAATAACTATATCAAAGCATTTTCAAAATAAAATTCTACTGTAAATATATATATATATATATTAATGTATACATATATACATATGTGCATATATATAAATATATATATATGCACATATGTATATATGTATACATTAATATATATATATATATATTTACAGTAGAATTTTATTTTGAAAATGCTTTGATATAGTTATTTCTTAAAATGTAGTGAGAGCCTAGAACTCAAATTATCACAAGAAAACACTAAAAATTATACAGAAAGGTTTATAATTCAAATTTCAATTTCTACTCGATCAAGACTGCTCGTCAATTCAACATGAAGCATCATTATTAAATTGCTCTTCTGGGAATGACTGCAAATTCAATTTCAATTCTTTTTTATTTAATCTCAGCTGCAAGGCATCCATAATAATAGGTTACTAGAACTTTGGCTCTGCCCAAACTTCAAAGCTCTCGAAATATCATAATATAATATTTTATTTAAATTAGACGCNATATATATATATATATATATATATACAGCTTGTGCAAAATAATTGGAACAAGATACTTATTTAAACATTTAGTAGAACTTTTTGCAGGGAAACAATACCTTAGTGAAATTATATTAATTGGCAAAGGATTCTATTTATAACTTGATAATGATTCCAGACTTACCTTTAAAGCTCTCCAGGAATCATTTAGAAATGAATTAGGTCGAGGGAAAACATAAAATTCCAGAATCCTGATCTCAACTCAATTAAAAAACCTATGAGATGTTTTGGATCAGAAACTTGAAAAGTTCTAATTTACCTCGCGAAAGATGTCTGGGAAAAAAACAAAGCTATTTGGAAAAATATTTCAAAAGCAAGTTTAATAAAATTTGTGTCATCGATGCCTATCAGACGAGCAGCAGCAATTAAGGCGAAAGGATTTTATGCAAAATATTGATTTTTAGAACATTTGTCTCACCAGACGATTGAAATAAATATTTTCATTTGTTCATTATTACTCGCCTTTAAAACTCTTAAATACTGTCTACATCTTCAAAAATACAATTTTTCTAATACATTTGCAAAGAACTCTATGTACATATATGTTGTAATTGTATCTAAAGTTATACACTACGAATAATAACATTTTAAAGTATCATTTTAATCCAAATTAAGGGTTTTACCAGAGGGATTTTATCTTTATAATTTAGACGTATTAGTCTTAAGCCCTTGTAATTTTAACGTATGCATGCATAAATATATAAGTTTAAATAATTCTGAACGTATGTACTAATTAAATTGCATTTTTGGTTCACAGATGTCGAGTAATTTCAGAAATTCCATTGAAAATATAGTGAATCTCAACTATCTTTCTACAAATTCGATTTTAGAGACTAAATATAAGTTAGACATTATTTTGAACATACCATCTGAAAACCCCTATGACTGTTTATGAAAAGTTATAATTTTCTTTCACAATATATTGCATTCTTGCCTAGGATCGAAATAAAGATAGATAGTTGCCTTTAGACATTTCTCTCTCTCTCTCTCTCTTTCTCTCTCTCTCTCTATATATATATATATATATATAAGACTCATCTTTATCATGTGGTGCTCAATTTTATGTTTTAATATTCTGAAAGCACTGCACTAAAATTGTATTACAGGGGGATCAAACTCTGTACTAAAGTATGTAACTAATTATTTTTGCAGTCTCTATACAGTTATATATAGCGTATATAAAATTACAATTATGTTTGCTGATCTATTTAAAAATTTCAAAAAAAGGAATTTTTACACTTTATATCACTTGCCGGATTGGAAGATTCTAAAACTTGCTGTAGTAGGATAACAGAAGCTTGGGCGTTCTATGTTTAGAAAAAACAGTTAAGCTAAAATATTGAATGAATTTCAAAAAAATTAATTTTTATTAAAAATATTTAATACGTTCAAGCACTTCATGCTTAAGAATCTGGTTTGGTCAATGTTGTCCAGTGAGGTGGAATAACTCCCATCCCATGGGGTCTCATTGAGGTTTGGAGGGCTAGCACTCTATATCTAAACTCCATTATAAGGGTGTTGCTATTGTTTTTCAAATTCAACGACATTCACTTTAACCGGTAATTATTATTCCTTTATCGCAAAGATACTTTCTTTGCATCAAGTGACATTAATCGAACATTAAATTTGTTTTAAAAATTCATATTTCTTAAATGAACAGATTGGTTCTTAAGTTGAATAAAACAAGGTGTTTAATAATGATTTTAAGGAGCTCATTAAATCTGAAAATGCTATCAACCACGTGATCAAGAATAACATTTCTGTTGCAATTGGTTCATATATTTCACTAGGTAATATTTTTTAAAAAATTAAAACCTTTCGAAGACTATTATCCAACTGGAAATTTAATAAAAATTTTATTTCTGTTTTTATCTTTTATCCAGTACATCTAGAAAAAAATTATGCTTATTTGAAATTTTCGTAAATTTATGCTACATTTTTGTGAATGGCTTTAAAAGAAACCTTAAATTAAATTCTTAGGTATTGTGCAACTAATTAGAATAAAGTTATTTGAATTGTGCAAAATTTTCCAAGGGCACAAATGTGTTGATATATTCATAATTTGTTTTCAAATAAGGACCACTTAAAGCACTATGTGCTCAACTGTGTACAATTCATTCATCATTTTGTTATGATGCTAAACTAAATATGTTCAACATTTGTGGACTTTTTATACCAACAAAACATAATGGTGTAAGTGTACAAAAATAATTTAGTCTTATTAAACTTGTCGTCAACACAAAGAGGATGTCACACGAAAATGTTCAGTTGTGCCAACATATTATGATTATTAAAAAATAAGTGAATAAAAAGTTTCATTTAAATTTACGTTGAATTTTTCTTAAATTTTTTCAAGCAACTACATAAAAGCAAAATTAATTTCTTACACAGGCAATGACCAATAGCATTAATAAGAGGGTTTTTGCTTAGACCAAATATTTCTTTTTTAAATGGCCGCTAAAATACTTGAATTATTTGGGGCCGAATCGGCTAATGTTTTAAGACATCATTAAAATATTTGGAAGTGGTTTGAAATTACAAGAAACGATCAACCATCATAGTTATTGTCCTGGGCTACTTTAACAAGCAGTTAGGTGAGCTAAATTGGCAATATACAACTAAAAGGTGCAGACTGTGAAATCGAAATCTCATAAACAAACTTGAACAGTAACGTCTGTCGACATTCTCAAATTGAACAACATGAGATAGACCATTTTCGACTTTCTGCAATAATCTCTAATTAACGAAATTGTATTTTATCTTGTCAAACCAGACATTTTCACCACAATTGGAAAGAAATAAACCTGACCAACACAAAAAATACAAGAAAAATTCTGTTAAAAAGGTTTAACTGCCAGTAATATTGATATGAAAACGTGTGACGATTGTGGGTTACAGAACTCCTCTATCCTCAGTCATAAGAGAAACATTCTACATGTATCCATGCTTTTCTATGGGCTGCTTCACCATTGGTTGATGTGCAGATTGTACTGACTGGAATATAGTTTTTTTAATTTTTTTTGTCAAGAATACAGTTTTGGTTAAGCTTTTATATGTCTTATACTTCTCTATTGTTGTGCAATTGCATTGCATAAAATATATTGCATTTTGTGATGCCATAGATCTGGGATATGTCACTGATAAATCGCTTCCTTTTATTATGCAGTAACATTGACTAAATTTTCATATGCACCCCAACGAATTTGCCGGATTACTATACAAGATCAAGAAATAGACTACATTGAATTAAATCGCAGAATAAATTAATTACTGCGACAATCCTGCCAAATGCATTATTGTTTCTTGAAAGGTATTGTTCTTAAAATTGATAAAGTTTCATGTTGGATATATACCACTGCGAATTTGGCGACTTTTCCAACTGGATTATAATGAAATTATTTTTGAAATAAATTATGTATATTGCTATTATAGCAGAGATTAAATTTTAAATTCAGCTAAACAGAACAAACAATTAGGCAATGGAGATACATTGGACACAATAAGCTTTTAAACTGGATAAGATTTTCTCTCCAATTCTCAACCAGGTGGGAATAAGCAGTTCCATTATAAGCTATTAAGTGCAATATGTAGTGTGATTAATTTAATCAGGAAAGCCTATTTTAATGGAAAGATAAAAATTGAAACTTTATTTTGATGATCATAGTTTTGTGATTTATTTTTAGTAAGTCATTAGCACTAATTGCAATCCACACAAGGCGCCATTGCCCAAGATTTCGTCACATCTTCTCGTGAATTGTAAAAAAATTCCTGGAAAAAAAGTCTGCTTAGAAAAAGATAACCTTGTTATCTGCTATGAATTAATGGCAGTTTTCATTATCTTGGACGCATAAAACTGTTAAGGGGTATTTCTAAGTAGAACAATTTGCCTTCTGTGACTTAAATTTTCATATTTTTATGCACGTTTAATCCATCTGTCTGAATTAGTTCATTGACTATGCTAATACATAGGCTATGTCATATTAGAGGCAACGTTTCCTTTGTGAATATATTCAGAAGTTTATTACTTTGGATTAATATCACTGGTAATCCTCTAAGTTTAATGTTTCGTGCTATTTTTTATCACACACTTTAATGTTTAGTGAATAATTTGTAAAATGTGCTTTTCACGGTTTCAAGCTGATATTATTCAAAAAATAAATTTGTGTTGATCTTATGTTTTGGAATTTCAAATATTTGGCAATGTCTTGTGATTTATAAGCGTGAAAATACTAGTGATCTAAAATCACTTGCAGAATATTTTTGCTATATTGAAGAAAAACCTGCGATTTTTGATAAAGACCGATAGCTTCACCATTCATTTCCTCTTGAAATTGTGATAAAGTTCTTTAAAATGAAGAAGTATTTGATGTATCTACTTCCCTTCATCCTAACATTAGAATGGCGGGCATTGGAAAGTATGCACTGAATTTGAATATAAAAACTCTACATATTTCAACTTATGCACAGCTTAACACATACAACTAGAGATTTAACAATTTAGTGTTGGCAACAAATTGACAAAAGAAAATAATGCAACAATTTCTATATCAGATACAGTATGCAATTACACACACATACACACACATATATATATATATAAATATGACTTGCACATACTAAAAAACAAGATAATTACCATTAGAAAACACCAGATTCCCTTCCTTTTTTATTGTTTAATGAATTTTCTCAGTGTTAAGTAATAAAGCACAATGTAATGGGCAAGTTAGCACAAAAAATATTTTAGAAAAAATCAGTAAAATTACACATTTTTCTGTGGGGGTTCCACTTAAGCTAAACAACACCGATTTTTGGTTATGCACTAACACTTGCTTGAACTGCACCCCACACATATTTATCTAGTATATTCAGGTCTGATGAGTTAGGTGTTCACACTTGTGAACTTCTGACGTAAGGGATTCTTTCACGCAAGAAGTCCTGAGTAATCCTTGATCCCCATGAATGTGCAGTCTTGAACTGCACACGCTGCTTGTTGATCCAAAACAAGAGAACATCTAGAACTTTAATGTACTCCTCGGTACTGATCTTCAGCCCAGTCTTATTAAAATATGACGGCATCAAACTTCCAGTACCCGCCACTGTATCAAGTTCAAGATGCTGCCTGCTTTTTCTACTAAAATAACAGGAGGCACATATTCCAAACATTAACAATCACGAATGCGTTATGGCAATTGACTTGTGCATTGACAACAAATTTCCTTTCATTAACAAAATCGATGCCCAATGAATCGCCGTCATGAATCGTCAGGAACATCTCTCCACTTGCAATGACTTTCAACAAATTGCACTGACCTCCTCTTAGCATGCAGAGTAATCCCGGAATTATCTTCAAGACCCTGTATATGTATATATATATATATATATATATATATAAGACCAAATACAATTAGAAATTACCCATCTCTGAGCTCGAACTTTGACAAAAACCTTTCGACATATAAATCTAGGTTTTTCGCTATATTGATTAGTAATTTTAAACGGTCTTACGAAAATACGATTTTAGAATAAAATGTGAAATTCTGATTTCTTTAAGATGTAAAATTAAAGTAACATTATATTATGTATATTTAATGACGAAAGCAAAGAGTCATTTGATAAAGGAAAATAATTTCCTGTCTAATCGAAGTTAATCTCTTTGGTGAGCGTTTCTCCATGCTAATTAGAAGTTTGGCACGATTTAATCAACATACACCACGCGTTCCTAATCGATCACCAAAGGTTAATGTTTCAATTTAAGAAAAGTAATTTATCTACTTAAATATACCGTGTGGAATTTTTATTTATTCGCATAAAATTATATTCACGTTTTCCGCGCAAAATGGTTTCAGAAGACTTTAAAATATACACAATGTATTCATGTATTATACACAAAAATCAATACTAATTCTCCTAATGGTCTTGGGAAAATTTTTTTGTAAACGTCGAAAAAATGTTTTTGTCAATTTAAAAGAACACTAGATAGCTTAAAAAAATTAGCGACCATCAGACTAGAATTATTATAGATATTTTTTTTATGATGGCTTTTTCCCAATATAAGAATCTCAACATTACTTCTTCAACCATGCAACTACCAGTCATCGAAAACTCGTCATTGCACAAGCTTACAAGTTTCACGTTATCAAGATAGGTATCAGAAAGGTAAAAGTAACTAATTGTGTCTACTTGTTCAAAATCTTCTTTATTCACCAAATATAGACTTTCTAATGTAACAGGAGCTACTATGAAATCGATTTGAAACTTTATTGTCAGTTCCTACACCCTCACAGGTACATTGGCTTAGAAAATTTCACTGAATATTATTTAGCGCCACTTAGGGACAGTCACCAATTGGTATGAAGAAAATAGTTTTTTGGCAACCATATATGATTTATGTATAGATATTGTAAAAAGTGCAAAAATAAAAATTTTTGAATAAATTGAATGAAATTTTTTTATTATACGCATCACCAAATTATTTAACGACAGATTTCGATGTGTTACCATCATCGTCAGTTTACAAAATATGCGGTAAATAAATTTACAATAAACTACACTAAATATAAATGATCTTATTACATACACTTAGAATAAATTTAAGGTCATCATGCTTTGTTGTCGATTTAATAATTTACCCTTTGTTGTTTCTTTTATATATATTGCCTCTGCTATTTTCGGATGTTTAGTTCTTAGTAAAATTTTAAATTGATCTTCCTTAGTTTGATGGTGATGGGTAAAAATTTCTGAATTCAGATGACCTCTTAAATGCTCATTAGGTCTTATTTCCAGATGTCGCATAGTTTAACCGATATATGATTTATCGCAATCATCACATGTATATTTGTAGACTAGCGATGAAACTAAGTTTTTTGGGATATTGTCTTTGTTATTAAACATATCTTTTGCTTTAAAAGTTGTAAAAATCGGGGTGATCTTTGTAATTTTTAGTTTTGTATTCAGATTTCTCACTCCTTTTTGAATTTCTCAACTTTGTTACTCAGATATGGTATTTTCAAATAGACTTCAATTTTCGTTTCTTTGTTGGTATTTTTCACATATTGCTGGTTTTCTTTGCAGTAATCCTTTTCAAATAGATTATCTGAATATTTCTTAAAAAACTGTGAGGATATCCATTTCGTTCTAAGATGGTAAAAATTTGATCAAAGGCATTAACTGTATGTTCGAATGTCGAACAGAATTAATATGCTCGATCAAATAATGCTTTAATTGTATTCAATTTATATGAGATATTACAAATAGAACTATATGGTATGTATAATCCCGAGTTGGTTTCTTTTATATGCCAACTTGTTTCATATGATGTGTTAAAGTTATGAACACAAACATCTAAAAAATATTAATTTGTTTTCCTTTTGATTTTCGTTTGTGAATTGGATTTCAGAAATGTGGTTATTAAGATATTCTAAGAAAATGTTAAATTCCTCTTTGTTACCACATATCTTATGTAAAATTGAGGATTGGTTACATTTGAATTGGTGAAGTTACTTTCAATCATATCCATGGCAAATGCAGCCATGGTAGGTCCTAATGCAGAACCCATTACTATTCCGTCAACTTGGCGATACAACTTATTATNATAAATGATCTTATTACATACACTTAGAATAAATTTAGTGTCATCATGCTTTGTTGTCGATTTAATAATTTACCCTTTGTTGTTTCTTTTATATATATTGCCTCTGCTATTTTCGGATGTTTAGTTCTTAGTAAAATTTTAAATTGATCTTCCTTAGTTTGATTGTGATGGGTAAAAATTTCTGAATTCAGAAGACCTTTTAAATGCTCATTAGATCTTATTCCCAGATGTCGCTTAGTTTCACCGATGTATGATTTATCGCAATCATCACATGTATATTTGTAGACTAGGGATGAACTAAGTTTTTTGGGATATTGTCTTTGTTATTAAACATATCTTTTGCTTTAAAAGTTGTAAAAATCGGGGTGATCTTTGTAATTTTTAGTTTTGTATTCAGATTTCTCACTCCTTTTTGAATTTCTCAACTTTGTTACTCAGATATGGTATTTTCAAATAGACTTCAATTTTCGTTTCTTTGTTGGTATTTTTCACATATTGCTGGTTTTCTTTGCAGTAATCCTTTTCAAATAGATTATCTGAATATTTCTTAAAAAACTGTGAGGATATCCATTTCGTTCTAAGATGGTAAAAATTTGATCAAAGGCATTAACTGTATGTTCGAATGTCGAACAGAATTAATATGCTCGATCAAATAATGCTTTAATTGTATTCAATTTATATGAGATATTACAAATAGAACTATATGGTATGTATAATCCCGAGTTGGTTTCTTTTATATGCCAACTTGTTTCATATGATGTGTTAAAGTTATGAACACAAACATCTAAAAAATATTAATTTGTTTTCCTTTTGATTTTCGTTTGTGAATTGGATTTCAGAAATGTGGTTATTAAGATATTCTAAGAAAATGTTAAATTCCTCTTTGTTACCACATATCTTATGTAAAATTGAGGATTGGTTACATTTGAATTGGTGAAGTTACTTTCAATCATATCCATGGCAAATGCAGCCATGGTAGGTCCTAATGCAGAACCCATTACTATTCCGTCAACTTGGCGATACAACTTATTATTAAAAATAAATGGTATGTTGAGACAACACATATTTAACAATTTCTCCAAAACTTCATGACTTATTATAATTTCATCTTTAAGAATAAGCTTGATAATATGGTCTATTGTCTTTTTTACAGGGATATTTGTAAAAAGGGATTTGACTTTAACATTATTAAATATATATATATACATATATATGATGAATTAATTCTTTCTTTCTGGCCGAATTTTTTCAATGATAAACTACAAAATGTAATTTAAATGTATGGCTAGATATTCTCATAAGAAATTTATTGCACCAAAATATAATTGATCGGATTCTTTCAATTTTACAATTTTTTGAAAAATGTGTTCAATGAAAAATTAGATTTAAAAATCATGGTTAGCTTTGATGTGAAATCTCTTTTCACTAATATTCCAGTTACAAAAACTATTGATCACATATTAAATGTGATTCCAAAGGATACTTTGCAAATTTCTCAAAGTTCCCTTAAAAAGCTAATTGAAATAGCATCTTTCAATACTTCGATTTTGTTTAATGGCCAAATATTACTGCGTTCAAAAAATTTTGAGAGTTGATGCATAGATAATTTTCTATGGATCACACAGATAAGAAAAATTTATCACTATATCATATAATGCGTTATGCGTACTTTAGACTTTGTTGATGGTGGGATTAATTTTAATGTACATTTTTTTATTAGAATATGGAAGCAAATATAGAAGCTTATGGATTTTCCATTTTTACTGAAACTAAACGGCGAATAAAGCCAAAAGATATTAATGATAATCTTTATCCTACCCAACAATATGCGGCTGGTTATCTGACTACTTAACTGACAAAAGATTGTCTCTTCTAGACAATGAAAGAACAGGACGACCACCATCAGCTTCAGTAACTCAACACAAACTTTTGTCAGTGGAACAGTGGTACAAGATGATCCCTACATCACTGTTCGTGAAATAGCCAATCCTATAGACATCAGCATCGGATCTGTGCATGACATCCTAAGAAATCACCTTAATCTGCCTGGTTATCGTACAAGTTGTCAGAACAAGAAGCGAAAAGTGAATTGTGCAAATTCACTTATAACATTTTTCAATGATGATTAACAATAAGTTGAAATATCATTTACGAATAACAAATTACGAGGATGGTGAAGAAATAGTTGCTGCCGCGCTGCACTTTCTTAAAATTATATCAGTAGAAGACTTTTTCCAGCAAGTTAGGAAGCTTGAACGACACTGACAGCGTGTGATCGACGCCCATGGTGAATATGTTACATCGCAGAACTACTATTTTATTTTATTCTGTTCTAAAACCCTCAAAACTTTTTGAAAGCAGTAATATGTAAACAGATTGACGGAATGGCTATGAGTTCACCTTTGGGCCCTACAATGGCTAGTTTTGTAATGGATATAATTGAATCTAAATTTGAAGGCAATTAATTTATATGCTATCAAATATATGTTGATGACATATTTGCTGTATTTTACAATCAAAGAGAAATTGATTACTTTTTTGACTTTATAAATATTCAATTACCAGAAATATAATTTACATTAGAACAAGAAAATGAGAAGTTAATTTTTTTAGATGTTGATGTAGCAAATCTTGGAAGATCATATGAAAATGAATTATTTATCAAGAAAACGAACAGCGGTCTTTACATTCCATTTGATTCTTATTGTGATCCAAAGCATAAGTTAAATACAATCAGATGTTTATGTCAAAGAATTATCAAAATATCATCATCTTCTTTGAAAATTACAAGTTCTTTAGATCAATTATATGACATGTTTCGTGATAATGGATATCCACATCATCATGAAGAAAATTGTGTATCAATTTTTATCGGCAACTATAATCATGAAAAATCTGATGAAGATATAAAACAAACTAAGAAAAACATTTATATGGAAATTACCACATATTAGAAATAATACAATTCAATTGAAGAATAAGCTGTGATTTAACACAATTTTAAACGGATTATTCCAATATTTCAATCATTCCAATTTAATTCACAACCATTATCAAATATCGAAAGGATTGGCTTCATCATTAGTATATATATATACTGTTGATTGTAAGAAATCATACATCGGTGAAACCATCCGTCATTTTGATAACCGAATCAAAGGGCACATTAATGGTAATTTAACATCGGTATATTTATAATCACATTTATAACATCAGCAGTGAAAATTTTAAGATCATTACATGAAAAAAATTTACAAGAATTTCAGAAGCCATTGAAATTCACAACATCAATAAAATAAAGTTTTTAAATGTACAAATTAATCCAACAAAGTAATTGTATATATTTTAGATTTCATTTTATGATTTTAGTGTATTGCAAAAAAATTTTTGCGGCAAATTATTTGATGATGATGATTATATAATATAATCGAAACCTTCAATGTGTTTTCTTTTATATTGTATTCATTAGTTAAACTTTCAATATATATATATATATATATATATATATCTCCCGCTAAATTCTTTTTAAAACCTCAGCATGACCGCGTTTCCTAAAATAAACCTTTGAAAATTTGCAGGGTAGTGTCTCTTTAATTTACCTACCCCATGGTAAATATATTTAAGTTCGAGTGAATACTGCGAGAGCAATGGTAAAAAAATAGGTATTTTGGGGAAAAAGTGCGATTGCCGCTAAATGCCTTAGAAATTTCGGACCGTTTAGCGCCAAATGTAAGGTTTTTGCATTTTCCATAAGCAAAGAGCGGGAAATATATATATATATATATATATGTATATATATGAATTCAAACTTTGTAGTGTTAATTCTCTCAAGAATTTTATTTTTAGAAAANGTAATTGTATATATTTTAGATTTCATTTTATGATTTTAGTGTATTGCAAAAAAATTTTTGCGGCAAATTATTTGATGATGATGATTATATAATATAATCGAAACCTTCAATGTGTTTTCTTTTATATTGTATTCATTAGTTAAACTTTCAATATATATATATATATATATATATATATATCTCCCGCTAAATGCTTTTTAAAACCTCAGCATGACCGCGTTTCCTAAAATAAACCTTTGAAAATTTGCAGGGTAGTGTCTCTTTAATTTACCTACCCCATGGTAAATATATTTAAGTTCGAGTGAATACTGCGAGAGCAATGGTAAAAAAATAGGTATTTTGGGGAAAAAGTGCGATTGCCGCTAAATGCCTTAGAAATTTCGGACCGTTTAGCGCCAAATGTAAGGTTTTTGCATTTTCCATAAGCAAAGAGCGGGAAATATATATATATATATATATATGTATATATATGAATTCAAACTTTGTAGTGTTAATTCTCTCAAGAATTTTATTTTTAGAAAACAATTTTTTATTTGCATATATATTAATTAAATATGAACTAAATTTGAAACGCAAAAGTAAAATACTCTTGTAGCAGTAGCATTCAATAATAAATGTTTTTGAAGATTTTTGTGTATTTAATGTTGTTCAATTTTACATATTGTGGCATTTGACCTAGCAATTAAAAGGCTAAGCAAAGAAACAATTATTTAAACGTTAAGGATTCCTACCATACATTATATGGCAATATAATCAAGAAATACTTCTCTTTATGCAGTATAAATATCTCAGAGAAAATTGATTGAACAAATTTAAGGACAATTTAGTATTAACAGTTCCTGTTGTATTATATGCTGAATGGCTAATTATAGAAATTTCAAAGATAAGTTATTGAAATAATTTGGTGCAATAGATAAATCAATTGTCACATACAGAAAGTTAATTACTACACAAGATGTCTAAATGTCAAATCATTCAAAAAGAATCGCGTTGCATTGCCATGGAAAGAGAAATTAGACAATAATCTACTCTATTTTATGAAATGTGTGCAAGTATATGAATAAATTCTTACTAATTTATTTATTTCTACTAAAGAAGGAATCAATAATATTTTGTGTGATATTTGTGAAGTAGATCATTTAAAAGTGCTTACCAGATCCTAGCCAAATTGCGATGGTTACAATTGTAGAAACAGCCCAAAGAAATAATAGGGCAAAAATTTTATTTCTTCTTGTGAGATATGTAGGTCTATGCAAGGGTAGCATTGTTATGATGTATCTTTCGACTGCAATTAATGTCAAGACAATAGGGGAGACTACTTCTGCCACGCCATACAGACCCATGATGATCTAAAAATACCATACTAAAACTAAAGGTTTAAATCTCAATCACATTTTCTGTACAAGAACACATCTTTGTGATATATATATATATATATATATTTATTTATAACTAATTCTATTTGATTTGTTAACAACTTAAAAGCTATAGCTAACGGGAAAACAAAAAAAAACAAAACCTATCAGTTTCTACTTAAAGAAGTTAAAAGCCAAGACATTTTTTCAAAAAACTTGTCATTTATCACTGTAGTCCAAATATATTTACATTCTTCTACTGATGTTAGTTTGGTTTTGTGGTTTGTGCACTAGTCTTGCAAATTTTGATCATATACTGTGCATTTCAAATCAGAGAATAAAAAATAAAAAAATTTGTGCAATATTCCCAAAAATTCAAATATAATTTTTGAAACAGTCTAAATTGCATGTAGAATAAATTTCACTACAGAATTAAAATGTCCATTGGTGACATTAACAAAGTATTTCATCCAAAAATAGGCTGCTTGATGTAGCAAATAACCTGAAAATATCATTTTCTCTATGAAACCTTATTTTTCAAAATTCCGCTACTTATGATATAAAGTGTAAGAATATTTCAAACTACACAGCTTGGATCCTTTGATAAATTTAAGTTAGTAAGCACCCTAAGAAATTTATTCAATAAGTATATAAAAGAAAAAGTTGTTGAAATATCTTAGCTGTATTTAATTCGCCTTGCTTTAATCATCAGTTTATCAAAGGAAACTGTCTAAGGCCATTTAACTACATTATCAGTAATTCTATCTTAAATTCTCCAAGACAAAGAAACACATCACAAGCTAGAACATAATAATTAAATAATTCTCTGCAATTGATGCTAATATCTAAATAAAATTATTATAGTTTATGCACCATCCAAGTTACAACCTTTAGGCTATGCAGCTGCAAGTAGAAAAAAGAAAAAGACTACTTTTAAGAAAGATGCATTGGGGGTTATATAGTCTAAAGAAATATAGATTTTAATTTACTTAGTTGAACCTAGACATATAGAAAGATGAAAATTGGATTGCAAATATACAATTAGTAGTTTTACTTAAAGTATATGTAAATCTTAGTCACAGAGGTTATGCGATCCAATGAATTTTGAATGATTTTAATAAGTTTCGCTTTATTGTATTAACTAAAGCAAAACAGTCTGTTTAAAAAAATAATCCTAGAATGAAATTGCAAGTTTCTTAGTTATCAATCCAGTTTTGCACCAATAATTGTAATGTTTTCCTTACAGTGTTAACATTTTTTGAATTTTATGGAGATCAGCCAAAGTAGGCTTTTATCAAATCCATACAAATATGTTCTCTTATTTTTCAAATTCTATAATTATTCATAGACTGGATCAAGCCTACCTAAGCAAGCTCGTTTTCAATATTTCTTTTCTTTTCATACGTTTTTGATCAACCGCACAATAATGATCAATGGGGGGGTGTATTACAAAAATTCTTAAAGGTAAAGCAGTAAGTCAAAATTTATTGGTTACAGGAGCACAAGTTTAACTATTAGATATCACAATTGTATAACAGTGAATATATTCATAAACAAGAGAAAGCATATTACATAGGGAAACTAATTTTGTTTTTCTTAATTAGATAATAAATCACATCCAAACAGCTTAGAAATCAGGGTAAGGGCTAGTGGGTGCTTTGCATCAGGCCAATGACAAAATACTTGGTATTCTAGATTCTACTTGAAGAAAGAATAGCTGATGCCTGAGAAAAGATACTTGACATTTATCAGCAATACTAGTTGTTTTAGTTAATTCATATGTCTTGAGATTGAGTTTTCGATGATTTGATTCAAAAATATCACTTAATGCTAAGTGGCGAAATTTGAAATTCAAGCAGGAGCTGTTGGCTATTGCAGCCACATCAGCAGCAGTTGAAGGACTTTTAATGAAGCAGGACTAATCTTAGACCCACTTAGAATGAAACTGAATCCACAATCTATTAAAACTTATAAAACCTTTTATAGTTTGCTATACCCAAAATGCTTATTGATATTAATAATATTATAAAACTCCTTGAATTATTTGCTTTTGTATGTAATAATTGATAACACGCTATTGGAAAAAATGATTCCACTTGATGCTTTGGAACATTAGTTTTGTATATATAGAGAGTTACTGTATATTCACTATCCCAATAATGTTCATAAAAAGTGTATTTTAATATAAAATTTAAAATTACAACTGTTCAAGCATTCTTGGAGATAGAACGACAAGTGTTAAGCAACTTTTAAAGTCAAGTATTCATATTTTGTAGACATAAATTTTTCAAGGTTTTTTTGAAATGAATTGAACATTGTCAATGGTAGTTATTATTTCTTAGAAATGTTTTCAATTTTTAGTGGTTCAAATTACATTTTTAAAAGCTACATGATTCTATTACGTAGAAATAGAAACCAATAACTGCTGGGAATTTAGGTTTCTTGGCTGTTTATTAGGTTATTATAATACTTCAAGTAATTTTTGTTATGATCAAGATTGAGAAAAATTGTTGAAAAATTTGTGATTTTCAAGGTTGAATTTGGGGTGTCATTCTTTTATTTATAAGTTTTTTAGAAGATAAGCTAATTTGTTGAAATAATCCTTTTAGCCTCAAATGTTCAGCCAAAAGTACGCTTATTTGCATTATTTTTACTATTCTGAAGTTAAATTGTGCCCCCAAATAGTTAAGATCGCATCAATTTTTCATCATTTGTAGAAAATACTGAGCATTACAGTTACCATACTGACAAGGGAATTGAAAAACGCTCTAAATATCCTACATTCTTAAACTGCTTTATTAATTCAAGGTAAAATCTTGATTAATTGAACGACTACTATAATTAAAATTCAATTGTTTTTGTTTGACGCTTGTATTCAGCAATTGTTCTTTATTGTGAATTGTCAACGTGTTCTTTTGTAGATTGATTGAATGAGGTGATTAGAAGATTTTTACCGCACGAAAATATTGATTACCATAAGGCCTCAATTAAATTCCGTAGATATGCTGGCTTTACTAGAATAATGGCAATAACTTACCTTGTATTTTAGGCTGCAGTCATTTCCAACAATGTCTAATACATACATTTAAGGAGCAGTCACAGTTGCAAACAGCTACAAATTAATTAAAACAAAAACGTAACTAAGATTTTTTCTAATAGAAAGGGAACTAAGCACTTTCACCAGGTGACTTGAATTTTGTTTCGCAATTTTGGAGAAGGGTTGAAGCAATATAGTTATAGGGGCATTAACTGTTTTCATTGTAATAGCCTTGTGTGATTTGTAAATTCGTAAAAAAAATCACTCGTTTGAAATAAATTGTCGAAAACTCATTAAGCCGGATGAGAGAATCGTAGGGTAGGCTGAAATTTTTTTTCAAAAAGAGAGGCTACGTACATCTCCGGGACCAGATGTGTAAATAGCTGTCGTTTTGTTACTCCTCATCCAAAAAAATCAAATTTAACCGCTCATATGTGTCCCAATTAAGACCAATAGAAGGTAGTACACGAATCTGACAGAATTTCTATATTGATACAATTTGATTTTTTAAATATATTTCGGCAATCGCAAACATAGTCCCACTTAATTAATCTACAAAAATATTTTTTCGAACTCAGCGTAATTGACCTTCCCAAAAGCATGCAACAACATTGAAAAGGAAGAGGCCTTTAAATATTCGGAAATATTCGGTACATTCGGACCATCTGGCGTAAATTTTCGTACTGTCCAGCCCAAATAGATCTCTGCCTGGAACATCGTTTTAGCCAATCATTGTATACTTTTGTTATATTTTTTAACATAAGTAATTCTCTCAAAATGTATTGATAGCAATGTTTGCGGTATATTAGAAAACAACAGAAGTTGATAGAAAAAGTGTTCAAATTCTAACCATTGCCTACATGTTTCCATTGTAATTATGGAAATACAATGAATTTATTAAGGTTGGGGGAAATCATGCATCGAATCCTATTGAGAGGCCTCCATTTGATACATTCATTCGTAAAGTTCTAAATTTCTTACTAAATTATATCAGCAACATTTTGGATAACTACATATGTTTTCTTCACTAATAATTGTGACATAAGAATACTATGAGTGAGATTACGTAGACAACAAAACCTGTATATACATGTATATCATAGGTGCCGCAAGCAGGGGGCAAGAGGGGGCAAATGGCCCCTTTTCATGGTGAGTTGATTGAATTGACTAGAGTTTTATCATATCGAAATTCCGAATTTCTTAGCAATATTTGACTTAAATATATTTAAAATGTATTTAGTATTGCGCTAAATATATTGGAGCATATTTTTGCTGCATGAAATACATTTATATATTTTTTAATTCTAGTGTATATAAATGTATACATGCAAGCTCGTGGCTTGCACTTGAGACTTAGAGGGGGCCATGGCTCCACAAAGTTCAATAAATTAATCATAGTTTTACTCATATGAAATAGTTTCACACTTTTTCATTGAATTTTTGAATAGAATGGCGTTAGTATTATATTAATATTAGAATTAATACTATGGAGTTGTGTATCCAGGATGCCAAGAGGAAAAAGGGACCAGTGGCCCAATAGGGAGGGCCATGCCCCCTGGCCCTCCCCTAGCCACGGCCCTGTATACATGTGAATTATACTATTAAGAATACATAAAACACGCAAGTCATTTTTGGGTGAATAAAAATTTTTTCTAGATCGTTATAAAAATCATTATTCTCTAAACTAGGTTAAATCTTTAATTAATATCTGGAAATAGTGGTGTTGTTTAGAATCTACTTCTATTTGAAATTCAGTATATCAGATATAAAGTGTTTCCTATTACTGATATGGTAAATATTGATTTCAAAATAGTTGAGTGGTAGAAAATAACAAAGCATAGGCCTATATTCTTATATTTTTACACATGAGATGGGAGATTAAAGCAGATTCTAGCACATTACTTCGGATAATTAAGTGCTTGGAAAATAAGATCTCATTTCCGTGTTCTCTTTCTATTAAATTATTAAGTTTCCTCAAAAAGAAATAAAACGTTTTCAACCAAAGCACTTGCAAAATTTTTTTGCCCCTCATTTAAGAAGTTTCTCGCGGCGCTCTTGATATATATA
>CABFPE010000374.1:121029-131202 GCA_900660155.1 Hofstenia miamia
ATTTGTATTTATGATTTTAAGAAACAAATTTATTACTGTAATAAACTAGTACAAAGCAAAAAACTACAAGCTACATGTATTTACAAAATAATAATAAAATAGTAGATAATGATTAAATTTGAATTGTAAGCATCGGATCTTGGATTATTTATGGATAAAAAACTAGTCACTGCTGCTGTCTGTTTCTCAACAGTGAGTCCATAAGTGGCCATCAATAGCGTTCATTTTCTACAAGTGGTCCATTGGGAATGATTACATTGAATGCATTAGAATGGTCATTCTCCAATATTTTACAACACTTTGTACCATACTAGAATTTAATTCTTAGAGCTCATACGTACTATATATAACATAAGATTATCTTAAGGAAGTACACGTTAAAATCAGTAGCAAGAGAACAAAAAATCTACATAAACCCCTCTACTCCCAACAGATTTAATACCAACGTTAGATTTTAGATGGTACTTCTCAAATGATATGTCATAATACTGATGAAACTAAAACAAGAATTCTTAAGTAAAAACGCCACCAATGGTAAGTTGCATATTTACAACTTAACACCTGAACGTTCAGAGAAGACAATAGATGGACGCATGTGCAATTTTTTATAATGCATTGCACCACATCCGCAATGAGTGGGACCGCAACCGCACTGCACCCGCAACGCATCCACTGTTTTCAAGTAATTTCGATCACCGAATTGATTTTCTTTGAAATTTTCTTTAATTGAGTGAATGAAGTCAACTATATTATATTATATAGATTTCATAGTGTAATTAATATAGTATTAGTTTAGTATTACATATTAACAAAATAAAAATATCCACCCACGCCCACAGCGCAAATGCTATTTGAAGTAATTAAGCCAAAAAATGTCCATCACCAAATTGACTTTCGATTAATTTTCTTGAATTGAATAAATGATGTTAAATATATTACATTATATAGATTTCGTAGTATGATTAATATTTAGTATGACGCATGTAATAAAATAAAAATGTCCGCCCACACCCACAGCGCAACTGTTTTTTCAAGTAATTAAGCCAAAAAGTGTCCATAAGCGAATTGACTTTCTATTAATTTTGTTTAATTTAGTGAATGATGTCAAATATATCATATTATATAGATCTCGTAGCATAATTAATATCGTATTAGCTTATTATCAGAAGCGCTTTAAGGGAGAGGGGCAAAGGGGGCAAATGCAATGAGCCCCGCGCTTAGCAATTATTACAGAAAAGTTATTACTAAACTTGAGAAATTTCAAATTAAATTATTCACAATATCAATTCAAAAATTATATTGCTAGTTGCACACTATGATTTATAACGCTATAACTTTATAATTATTAGATATTTGTGAACTAAGTGGTAACTGCTATCAATTAAGTGTGATGTAGCATGAAATTTTGATTTTCCGAATTTAGTAGATGATAGTAACAACTGCAAAACAAATCTTAAATACTTGGTAAGTAACAAATATGTCTGATTTCAATTAAACTTTCAAAAACAAGAAAACTTTCCTGATAAATATCACCTTCTATACATGCATAGCAATTGTTCTTGCAATCTAAGATTTGATTAGTTGACAAAATATGCGCAACTGTATTATATATATGCTAAGCTTGACAAGTATATACTATATACTTAGGATACAATTATATATATATATATATATATATATATATATATATATATATGTACTTCGCAATTATAATGATATAATTTCCACATTTTGTTATATTCCATTATATTATTAAAAACAATACTAATAGTAATTGTAAAGTGACAAGAAGCACACTTCTAATATTTCGTTATTGATAGTAATTATAAATATTAAAGCACAGGACGTAGTAAAATTTGTTCTATGAAATTCAGACCATTTAGTGCATACCTACACCAAACCCAAAGAACTGATAGCAGAGTTCCAAAAATTCTCTTGTTTATGCTTTAAAGTTCTTGAAACAATCATTATCATTAATTAAAGTACTAGATAGGTTTTCAAAACCTGATTTGCTTTAAAGAGTGACTTAAAGAAACCTTGAGTCAAAATTGTTGTACAAACACTTAATTTCTTTAAAGTGGCTTACAGATACTTTAAAATACTAAAGGATTACTATATTTTCTAAAATCTATAAAATGCTTAATATGATTGTAATATCCTCAAATTGCAATGTATGCAACTTATTGAAATTACTTCGTTGACTTAGAACCGATATCTTAAACTGTTGGTATGCAATTATATANCAGCAAGAAGCTCATTTTTGATTTGTGAATAGTTTTGTTCAGTAAGTGTTAGTGATCTGCCAGGATAAGCGCAAGGTCTTCCTTCTTGTAATAGCACAGCGCCAAGTGAATATCCTGAAGAATCAACTTATGTCGATTTTGAGTTGAGATTGAAATGTTTCAGAATATGTTTTGAAGCCAGAATTTCTTTAATTCTTTGGTTGTATGCTCGGGGTCCCATTGCCATTGAATGCTTATTCTCATCAGCGAGCGTAGGGGAGCTGTGATTTTGGACATTTGTGGAATAAATATGCAAAAGAAATTTGCCATTCTTAAGAATCTCTGAAGTTCCTTCTTGTCAGATGGTATAGTTGAGTTGGCAATTATCATTGTCTTTTCGTGTTCGGGGTGAAATCAATGTCGATTTACAATAAAGCCCAAGTACTTTCCCGACGTTTTTCTGTACTGAAATTTATCGATATTAAACTTAATGTTATGTTCTCGTGTTTTTTCGAAAACGTTTCTCAATATAGCATCATGGTCCATTTCTTCATTTGTTGCAATACACAGATCATCATGATTTCAAACATCAATTGGTCCGAAGCATCAGTCAGACATCCATTATTCAATATTTGTAATATTAATATTGCATTTGTAGAAATAAGGTTGTGAAATCATTTTCATCATCAAATATAATTAAAGTATGATTTCCTGTTCTGTTTGATTGAATGAATGGATGAGATAAAATTTACATAAATTATTAATAGTTATAATGAACGCTGAAATATGTCTAGTCCTTTAATTAACAAGTGCTGCGATAATAAATATTAATCTTTATTGAATAAATATGATTTTAATATATGCGTTACGAGAATACTCACAATATTTTGGAATTTACATTCGGTTTACATTTCAGATCTGTTTATACAAATATTTAAGCTGGTAAATATACGTTAATAAAAATTTGAAAGTTTTTACTATAATAATACTAAATATTACTTAGCAAAATATGAGAGCAATTGTAAAGATTTTAAGTTCTTGAAAAACTTAGTTACATAAATATACAATTATTGCCTAAGAAATTTCTTAAATTGCTATTTTCTCTAGATGAAATCAAGAATTTTCCATAATTTGTAAGTTAATTTAGATCAGTGGAGGAAGCTTAAGATATAGGCTTGAACATTGGCCTCGAATTCAAAATGTAACTTGCCTAATATTTAAATGTATAAATAAACACACAAAAATAGTTTAAGGAAATATTTCAAAGATAAGATGTTAAATTAGTGTCTTTTCAGATGGTGCGTTTGACTAGACAGAAATTAACACTGTAAATATTTCATTAAAGAGCATTTGTAAAAAAACACGTTTTGCACAACTATATTCCAATCAAGGTAAATGGTTAGCAAATTAAACTTGCAGTTTTCACAATAACCAATTAATTAAGGAAGATCTCCTGCAAAGGATTGATTCCTATTGAAAATCATTTTATTCTTAGCAATTTCAAAATTTTTTATCTGAAGTTGAGTGTGCTAATGGATTGCAAAATTTCTAATAATAACTCGTAGAAAACGACCTCTTTGGACGGGTATGCAAGTAAAATGCTGTATACATCACATTATTTTTAATATGATTATTATCATAGTCAATTTATTGAAAAAAATTAAAATGAATATATATTTATGTTGCATTTTAGTTATTTTCCTGGTCGTAGATTCTAAATTATTGGACGTTTTTAAAGTATTAAGCATAAATAATTATAAAATATTATATTGCAAATATGAAATAAAATTATTTATTTTATAATATCATTCCGAAAAAAGTGTAATTCAGAATAACTACTTCGATTATATATATATATATATATATATATATCGCCTAAAATATGGTGCTAGATAACACTTAGCGATATTTTCAATTTTTATCTTCTATTGCACGCCAGACACAAATCCTATGTTTTTTATGTTTAGATACTGTAAATATTTTTTCAATAAATCTGAGTGAGAAAATTTCTGTATATTAAGTATATAATTGGCGCCAAATATCGACTATTATTTAGCACCAGAAATATGCATATATATAATTTAATGCTTATTACATGCTTCACATGTTTTCCAAGTCATCTAAAATTTCACATTTTAATTCGTTGCCGATTTCAACTCCAAGCTAGTTGACAGTTTCTTTGAATGAATACGTTGTGATTTAATTTGAGGTGACTTTCTTGAATAGATGCTTTTGATTATTTTAAGAAAAACAGAGAGCTGTTTTATAGAGAATATATTTTTATTGAAGCACCTTATTAACATCTCAGGAATTTTTGTAAGTATTCTTATAGTTTCATAAGGATTTTTAGCTTTTAGGACTAAACATGGTTGATCCGGTAATTGCAATAATTTTGCAGCCATTCAATTATTCCAATATATCATTAACATACATCATGAAAACAGAATTGGACCGTAGGGACACATAAATTTGTAGTTATATAATATTTTACTCATTGTTGACTCTTTAGTGATAATAAAGTTATAAATGATATAGCGGAGCTGCTAAAAGCGTATTTCATGATTTTTAATTTAAATTAAATTAATTTTATTCATTCATTAAAAGGAGGCTATCTGGGGCATAATGCTTCTAAGACCAAATTGGATGCGGATGAGAAACTCTTTGTGTTATTACATTTATCAATTTAGCTATGCATCACAATATTTATCGAAAATTGATGAGCTATGTTATTTAGATCATCGCATCAACAACCATTTAATATACTGAAGAAATACTCGATATCTTTAAAAGGTCAGGAAAGCTGCATTGAATCTAAACATGTATCATGCAAGTATTGGTATAGTTTTGCTCCCTGTACCGTACCCGATGGATTACCTAAAATTTGTAATATAATAGGGATAACCATTATCAAACTTGCTTCGATTTTTTTATTTTCTAAAATTGACATTATAAATGACAATAGCCTTAGTTTCCCAGAAAATAAGCTTAATTTGATTTATTCAGTAATGGAAAGTATGACATTTAAGAGGCAATGGTGTTGTCCAAGCTCATTGATTATTTGATAATAAGAGTCAAAGCAAATATATTGCTCAATGTATACAAAATTCTACAAACTAACACATGACAAAAGAAAAATAAAATATAAGCAAATAAATTACTACAAATTAATATGTACAATATATAATAATATAATCAATGTTTGTGTGAATGTTTGTGTAGGTGCTCAATGTTGGATGTATGTTTCGAATGCATGAAGTGTATTACCGTCCCCTAATGTATATTGTTTTATAATATAATAATAATATTATTATTATTATTATTAATTATAATAATAACAATGATATTAAGAACAATAATGACAATAAAATTGAACAACAAATCAAATGAAAATTGATTCATTTTTAGGAAAGGGATTTTCAACCATCGGACCATTACTGTTGATTGAGTATTTTCTTATAATACCTAACTAGTCTCGTTCAAACGCAAGGATTTCATTTGTCCAAATGTAAAATTGCTAAAACTTACATAAAAGTTAAATACATGACCAACCAAAAAAGATTTTTAACCAAAAATAAACATTTTCAATACGAATATTTTACAATTTAAAGTGTAGGTCGAATTTGATTGTTCTCTTGCCAAATTTTAATGCCTTCCTTAAACACACACATCTACTAAAGGAGAACATGAAATTTTTTAAAAAACAAAACTTTAACACATTCGCTGCCAGCTACGAGTATACTCGTAGACAGCAGTGCTCCGTTTTGCCGTGTACGAGAATACTCGTAGTAGACGTATCATATCATATTAGAATGGATCAATGCGCGCTTCGCACCCGGGATAAATTCGCCCAACTTACTCTGACAATTTGTATGGACAGTTGTTGAATGATATATCTACGAATTATCTCTTAGTTGATAACCGACAAGTAAAAGCTTTGAATTTACTTATGTACATACAACAAGGGCTCAAAATGTTAATAATTCATTATAAATAAAAAATAACGTAATTAATCATTTTATTACATAACATACAATATATTTATATATTTTATAGTTATTAGACTTATTTATAAACCTTGGCAGTAGAGTTGAAATTTCATACATGAAGCTGGCAGCGAATGCGTTAAACCTATCTTATTAATTCAAATTTTTATACTATTATAACAGAATTTAGCAGAATTTAAGAAAATTGAATAATCAAACGATCACAATTATAGAATAGTATTTCTACAAAATATATCCTGCATAATTCAAATATTGATATAGTCTCGATAGAGGCCATTTATTTGATTAAACAAGCATAACATTAATATTTAATAGACTATTTTCAACACTTAGGAATCAAACACTCAAAGAATTCCTAATTTTTATTGATTATAATGGAAAATTAAAAAAATATTTATATAAGAAAAATTTATGCGAAATCGTAGTACTGCGTTAGGGNTGTTTAGAATTACACATGAAACAAAATAAAAATTTCCACCCGCCACACAACATAACCGCTATTTTCAAGTAATTAAGCCAAAAAATGTAGTTAATACCAATAAAAAATCGTTTTCCTTTTTTTGAAAGCTTTGACAATATTAATGAATGCTCATTGCATTTTTGACCAAGAAAAATTTGAAATATTGTATGCAATCCAAAAAGTCACTCCTAAATGTCTGCGCCATAGTTAACATCCCTATTCAGATTTAGCTTTTTCCCATTTCTAATTTTCAGATATTAAAAAAGCCCATAAAATTGGACTCACATCTATTAGAAAAACTATTATGCCCTGAATCAGAGATTTTTCCTTAAAATGGGTTCTTTTACATGAAACAGGGCATTATCCTAAGGCACCAAAACGTTTGATCATCTGAAGATATGTGGAACTATACATTATGTGTCTAAAAATCCTTCACCTACATAAGCCCAGATTGGGCCTTGGATGTAGCTTCACCAAGTATTTCTCTTTGAAATCTTATATATTCATATTCGCTTAACTGGAGAATTTGAAAAAAAATACATTCGCAAATCGAAAATAAATAAATGTATCCAATTCAAAAACGTAACTTTTCTTTCTCTAATAGCAGTTCCTTTCAGAAAATTCATTGTAAAATGTTTCATTTTCAAAAAAATAATTTTTCAAGCCATGTCTGGCACTAAATGATATCGAAAACTTTGAAAATAGGACCAAATTATAATATAATAATAATCAAATATTTTAGCTAATCTCTACTCAATGTATTTTAAAAGCATTGCACTCGAAGCCTTATGTTAAAATTTTTCAACTTAGATTTTGTTAGTTGCTTTAACATTTTCAGCGTTGTTAGTGGAGCACTGGATTGAAAGGGAAGTTTAAGAGGAATAAAAAAGTGAAGACTTTATATACGGCATATTGTAGTATTAATTCCATAAAGAAATTTTTCTGAATGATAATGATCCGTATCAATGACATTATTTTGTCTTTTCATTTCCATCATGGGAAATTCCTTTATGATAGATTGCATGGATATTTTGTTTAAATTCTGTCAAAGTTTTAAACATCACCTGTTTCTAATTTATTAATTTTTCTAAACGATGCATTCATGAAATTTTGAATAATTTCATTGTCAGTGCCAATTTCTCAATAGTATGTCCCTGTAAAACATCTGTTCCAAAATTTGAATGAGTAAATACGAGTAGCCATATTTTATGAGTGTAATTCAATATTTAAGGTCAAGTCATTGTGACAAGGGTGATTCGCATGGATGCATTTGCTCTAGTTTTTGCAACTCATCTAAACATGTCGATAAAATCAATAATGTTCTATAAATGTTAGCCTACAATTATGAGTTATAATGATACGATTTGTAAAAAATCCCTAACTTTTGGATTTAAGAGCAAGTTATATCAGAGTTGGAACCAGCCTTAATGCCGGCCGGTAAACAATATTTGCATTATATATATAATATATGCAAGCATATATATATATTATATATATATATATAAGGTTAAAAAATTTTAAATACAAAAATACTTCAACGGCAGCTCATTAAAGTGCCATGCTCTGGACGGACACATTTAGGCGATCACGTGCAAACAACAACAGTACCCGTAAACACATCAGATGAGGCCAGGTACTTTATTAATTTTTACTGAACATGTCTCATCAAGATATAAAAAACGTTCTGCAATATCTTTACTCTACTGGAACCATAGTCAGCAAAACCTTACTCAAGATATCGGATATGAACCCAAAACTTCAACTTCAAAAAGTTGACTGAAAAAAACACGCTTAAAAGGAATAGAGGAAGGTGACTACCCTTCAAATTGACTGGAAATGAAAGAAAAGGTTTTGTCAACATATTATATATATATATAAGGTTAAAAAATTTTAAATACAAAAATACTTCAACGGCAGCTCATTAAAGTGCCATGCTCTGGACGAACACAGTATACCGAGCACTTTCAAAGACAGGAATCTGTAAAAAAGGGTCACTATTGACACAAATACAGAAAGAAGACCGGGTTAGCTACTGTGAAGGATGGTCGCTGGGTGAATTTTTAAGAAATATCTTCATAACGGATGAGGCCATCTTTCCGCTGCATAAAAACAACATTTCGTATTGGTTTACGACAACCAAGACGCCTCTCAAGCCATCTCCAAAATTTTCCCGAAATCCATCGTTTGGGGCGCTTTGAGCTATAAAGATTTTTACCTGAAAATTGTGGAAGGAGGTACTGTAGACAGTTCAAAGTATGCTGATATTTTAGCAAAGTTTATATCATTTGCAGACCTGTGCTATCATACTAAATGGACTCTTCTGTACTTCAAGACATTCCCAAAATTTCTTCAGAAAAAAAAATCTGCAAATTCAGCAGTTGTCTGCAAACTCACAGGACCTTTCACCTATAGAAAAGGTTTGAGGGATCATGAAGGATTATGTGGAAAATTTGCAAAGACTGAAACAATATCTTTTGGAGTCCACAGAATAAATTACTTCGAGAATGCAGAAGAATTTGATGGACTCAAATAAGGACTGATTTTTGAAATGTGTTTACTTCGGAGGTAATGTTGTCTAATTTTTTTATATAAACTTATAGAAAAGTTAACTTGTTATCGATTAATATAAATTTTGTTACTAGGCATGTGTTTTTGTTGCTAAGAAACTAAAAAAAATCCTGCTTCTCATTTTTTCCCGAGCTATATATTTATATATATATATATATATATATATGTGTGTATGGAAATTTGTGGAAACTTTTAATTTTTAGAATATTTTTAATATGAACTCTTATACTGTTATGATGATAATATTTATTAAGATGTTTAGAAATATGAGAGAGTTGCAGGACGTGTAAACTCATAACTTAAGTCAAAATATGTTCAATGAAAGAGGCTCTACAGTACATAACAATAAACAATATTTAGTGTTCAAAAAGGAATTACGCAACTGCAAACACTACTTTCCAAAGTTAAGATAAAATTCGCTTTCCCGAAATTTTGATAATAGAAAAAACAGTATTTTCAATAACTTCTGACCATTGTCAATACAGAAAAATAATATAAGTATTTAAAAACTTTGATTTGATTACAGACTTGCATGTTAATTCACTTAACTTTCTTTATAAATTTATTTATGTTATTTAAAACTGTCATTGTTTGTTTATCAATCAGCTATTTAGCGCAATCGGTCAGAACGCATTTATGCTTTAAATGTTTTGACATAAAATAACAAGCACAAATTACTCAGAGGCAATTTCTGTTTCGTAAGAGACGCTGTTGAAGTTATTAATTTTATATATCATAATATAATACATTTAAAATGTCGCATTTTTTAACAGGCTTAGCATCAAGGCTGTAGCCACGGGGGGGGATGCCCCCCCTGGGAAAATCTGTGCCCCCTGAGAAAAATGTAAGCAGTAGTGCCAAAAAAATATAAAAGGGTCCTCCCTTTGAACATTTAAAAACACGCCACTAATCAGCTTTC
>CABFPE010000374.1:140393-152314 GCA_900660155.1 Hofstenia miamia
TTATCAATATACTGATGATTGTAAGAAATCATACATCGGTGAAACCATCCGTCATTTTGATACGCGAATCAAAGAGCACATCAATGGCCACTTAACATCAGAAATTTTTAATCACATTCATAATATCAATATTGAAAATTTTAAGATCATTAGAAGAACAAAATATACAAAAATTGCAGAAGCCATTGAAATTACCAACATTGACAAAACAAAGTTATTAAATAAACAGATTAATCCAACTAAGTATTTATATTTATTTTAGCTTTCATTTTATAGTTTTAGTGTAGTTTATATATTGTAAAATATTTTTTGCCGCAAATTATTTGCTGATGATGATTATATAATATAATCGAAACGTTCAATGTGTTTTCCTTTTAGAATATATATATATATATATATATATATATATATGCCAGTATTATACCAGTAAATTTTCAAATAATTTCAACAATGAGGTATTTTAATATTAATGACATTACGAATGCGTCACCAGTAGCTATTTGGAAGCCTTAACGTCTATTGATTCCATTAGTAAACTTTTCTAAACTAATTGTTTCTTAGTAATTGATAATTTTGGAAATTACAGTTTAGTCTAGTGAGACACGCTGACCACTCCTATCAGCTTAAATATGAAATTTAACACTTAACTGCACTCCCCTACCACAGACTTACGGTTGATTAGCAATCGATTCTGTAATAATGTGGTTTCAAAAATGGTGACAGAGTCCTTTGGTGGATCTAAGTAAAAAAACAAACAAATTTAAAAATCGAATTTGGAATTTCTCCATGATTCTAAATTTTTGATTTTGATGAAATCAAATTTTAGATTTATATTTTAAGATTTTCATGTTTAGTAGCTTTGCTTTGTCTGAAAATGTATCTCATTTTTACTAAAATAATCTTTTTGGTCCATAGTAACATCAAGCTGTGTTATATTTATAGCCGTCCAAAAATGGCATTATCTGTCCGAACAATGGACGAAAAATGACATGATTTGCTAATAAATATAATATTATTCATGTATTGCCAAAACCCATTCAATATGAAGTATAGTAATTTGATATGAAATCACTGACAATCTGTGTCCGTTATCACCAAACGGCTTAAATTAAAGGGGTACCCATACAGAAAAATCTAAAATTCAAATAACAAAATTTATCCTGGCAATATTAGGCTTATATGATAAAACAAGTTGGAAATTGTAGAAATTTGGTTTGAAAAATTATTTTCCGTTCTGGTTGCCATCGTAGCCACTAAATTAAAGGATATAATTAGGCTAAATTAAAAACAGTAATATCTGTATAATTGAAGTAGTTATCATGTTATATTTTACCTCTCTATACAACTACAATAATTTTTTTAGTATTAACCTTACGTCTAATTGCTAATTTGCATAAATATGCATTTATCTCATTAATATGCAAAATGTCATAAAATCACTGAACTAAATACAAAATGGATTTTTTCTCATTGTTAGTGTATAGAGGAATTGTTCTTGAACATTCTGTCCAAAAATCAAGTCAAAATACAGTACCAAACATGAAAAATTGTTAAAAAATTAAATAGCATGGCAGTACAGCAGTATTCAGATTATCAGAAATTGTGTAAATTTTTGTTAATTTTTTGAATAATTACCCAAGAATAAGAAATATTTTCAAAAATGGAATAAGGCAGAATTATAAAGGATGGATAGTAGTATTAAAATATGCAAAAACATAATATTTGATAAAAATTGCAAAAAAATAAATTTTTCTGTAAGTGAACTCCCTTAATATTTAACCACAATAAAGCATCTAGCAGCTTTGCTTACAAACAATGCTATTAACATCATTTATAATGAAATTTTTAATAGCTTTCTTTGGACACATCTAATGTCACTCTTTTAAAGTTTGAAAATATTTATTGTTTCCTATTTTTCTTAAAAAACTGAATGTTTCGAGCCAATGTTTAATTATTTTTTTATAATGTCACACAATTTTGAGAAGAAAATCTCCTTAAGTTAACAATGCTTTAAATTTCAACATAAATATTTTACAAAGGTTTGAATGATTTATGCAAATATATTTAAAATGTAGATAATAACAAAAAGTTAGTAGAAGTATATTAATTCAAATAATGAAATAGTAAATATAAAAAAATTTTTAACATGTCTGAGAGTGATATTAAAGTGTCAAAATTTTAATTATAAAATAATTCTTTATAAAAGACGTAAATGAAACTGTTTGCAAGTAAAATGAGTAGGAAAATGCTTGTCTGTAAATATTCAGAAGTATGATGATGCAAATTCTATGCTTATGAAGGATATCAAAATTAAATAACTTTATGTAAAAGGGTTTTTTGCAATTCATAAATAATATTTTCATTAGAAAATCAGGCCGTTTTGTGTCTATTAGATGGATCGATAAAGACGTTTTTTAGACTCTAGAAGTGTTCATTTAAAGACGTCCAAAAGACAGCTTCGTGCTACTAAAGATTTATACAAACAAAAATTTTTTTGTATGAGCTGAGGCAAGTTATTATTGTGTATGTTGGTAGATTGAAGTTGAATAATATTTTGTAAAACACACTGGTCAGAAGATGATCTCAAACAAAAATGACTTATAGAAAACAGTACCATTTCCTCATAGCAAATTGCTAATAGAACAACTTCCACAATTTGAATAAATATTATTGTAGTTTTCTCTCAAAGGTATTCTTTTGGAGAACATATGCCTGACTTGCATAAAGAACAGATTTTCGGAAACAAAACAAATTTTGTTTAAATTTTATATACATGCATTAGCGTTCAGAGAATTCTGCATGTTTTCGTTTTCATAGTAAACAATGATCATCCACTACAAAGGTTTAGATGGAGGTAATTTTAAATATCGGTGACTTATTTTTAAATGTGACCTCATTGATATTTTGATTCAAAAGTAAGTTATTTTCTGTAAATAAATATTTGACTATATGAAATTTATGTGTAACCGGCGGTTACATTGCCATAAAATTGACGCACTATGGCCCTTTTGTCACATTATTGCATCACACCCTTGATCAATTTCATAACCGCAAGACGAAAAAATACGAATTGTAAGTATCTCCTAAAACTACAGGCATGTTCTTAATTAACTTGTTTTGTGCAGATATTGCCAAAGATTTGGCAAGAATATTTGATGAGATAATTTTTAACTCATCATCGTTATTCTTTTAGAGAAAAATTCATGACTTTTTCCAATTAACAAAGAAAATTTGTGCTAATTTTCTATTCGGTACAAAGAATATCTTTGTATGATCAAAATTGCATTAATTAATGTTGTGAATAACAAATAATTTGAAAAACATATTTTAGTACTAATAAATAATAAGATTTTTTAAATGCAATTACATAATTCAACGAAGAGACAGTCACATCTCACTAAAGCAATATTTTATGATTATTTTGGAAAAAACAACAATACTTTTGTATTACTTTCAGGATCGTGGCTAGGGGAGTGCCAGGGGGCATGGCCGTCCCTGTTATACCACTGTGCCCCACTTCATCTTGGCATCCTGGATACAAAACTCCATAGTATTAATTGTAATATTCTGTAACAAAGTTAGAGTGAATATCTTTTAATTGAAATATATATAATACTAATGTCATTCTATTAAAAAATTTAATGAAAAAGTGTGAAACTTTTTCATATGAGTAAAACTATGTTTAAGTTATTGAAGTTTGCGGAGCCATGGCCCCCCCAAATTTCAAATGCAAGCCACGGGCCTGATTACTTTGTAATGATGATGTTCAGTTTTTAAGCAATAGTGAATTCTAACACTTTATTAAATCAAGAACTTAGTCATGATATGTGTGAATTTCGGTATAAATTTCTGTTGAGTAGTTCAAAGTCTTGAAACAGTATGCAAGTTTTTTATAGCCCATTTAACCGTTTACTTTAAATATAATAAATATTATAAATATTTATGCATTTATTGAATGGCAAGTAAATATTTAAATGCTAAAATTATATAAAGTCATATTACTGTTTATTTCAATAGACCACAGCCTGCTCAATATCCGTTAGTCTTTGATTTCCAATAATAAAGTATAAACACAACTCCCTTGAGATGTAACCACTGTTTTGCATATGATATAAATTCTTACATTTTAGTAAAATTATAGTTGAAATAGTTATGTATTTTTTAGTAGCAAAAGAAAATTTTCAGGAAAGTTAAAATTTATCCTTTCCTATTAAAGAAATTAGTAAAAGTGAAGTTTCTTACTTTAAACTTCTAGTTGAAAGAGAGACTTGCAGATGACGGTGTGTTATTTCAAAATCATGATATTTGATCACTTAAATTGAATTTAATCGCTATAAACTCAAGAAAACGTCATCTGTCTAAAAAGCTATATACGATTGTCTGAAACAGCAATTGCTGTCAGCAAAGAACCTTAGAATGAGATGAGGGAAGATTCTAAAATGAAGTTAAATTTTTCAGATTTTTATATTTCATTTAATATAAGCAATTTAAGAATTTGTTGTCTAGACAAAAACCCAAATAACTTAATTAAATTAAAAGTTTATCAAAGCAAGTTACAGAATATCGTTAAATTCCTTTCATGAGTAATTTGCTACAAAGTTTAAATTTCAAATGTACTGGTTTCTACATACATGTACATAGGCTAAATTTAACCCGACAGCACCAAAACCAACAAAATTATATGTTTTCAGACATAACTAGCTAGCCAATAGTGGGAAAATAAATTATTTGCTCTGCATTGATTGTCATGCGACAAAGCAGTTGCATGTAACACACCGTTGAATTGTTTAATGCACCCTAAAACCTATACATGTAAGCAGCAGTCAATGTCACCGCTATTGATTTACCCGAAATGACTCGATCCAGACCCTAATCTCACACTTAAATTCACCATAAGAAGTTGAGAAAGGTTTTCCTTAAATTTGCGATGCGAGGATACTCTTCCAGAGGGTCAGATTGCTTTCATGTGAAGCCTCGGGTGGCAAGCTACCGCTATGCTCTTGATCTTGCAAGACCAAAGACAAAGCAAATAAATATATTAAGATTTGGTCACAAATGATTATGAAGTCACATCCTCTTCATCACCTTATTCCCCAGCAGCAAAAGATACACTATGCCTTACGTACACAAGATGCCTTTGATGAAAATTTTTATTCCGACAGATTGACCTTAAGGAAAAAGTAAAAATAGATTTACATTTGTTAATATTACATCATGCTTAAAAAACCTTCCAACCAGTTATGTATTTCTGACGGATGTGATTTTCCGTCGGGGCAGATCGGCAATCTTCTATTATTGTCATTTTGTGCACGGACTTTTAAAAAACTGGATAAACGCTTCCTAAACAATAAGAATAATTTCAATTACTAAATATTGCGTTGTTGATCTTCAGTGTCGTTGAACAATTCAAAAACACTGATGCCCTATCAGCACATCTGTTGGCTAGAAAATTTGCTGACGTTATCAATTATTTTCTACTCGGAAAATCACATGATTGTAATTAACGAAGTGTAAAATGTGACAGGTAGAAATATTTTTTAAATACGTTACCATTGATTTATTAGTAGCCATATGTCACATTTTAAATAATATATTTAATGTAAATAAATGCTTTTAACAAATGGTAGTCTGGAAACACTTTGTTCATGGAGAAATATTGCTTCAACATCATAAATTATCAATACATTTCTAAAGCAAGACAAATACATTGGACATCAGAAAATATTTGTATTATTATAATGAATTATGACAACTGCAACTTGATGTAAACTTGTTTTCACGTTTGCATACCAGTTTGTAACATCTTCTTATTGCTTAAATTGCAATATTAATAAAGTTCTTAGTTGCTATTAGGCATTGAATAATACAAATATACATTGACCCTGTATACGACTCGCTTCTCCTCAGATTGAAATCGATTTTACTTTATAGTAAAGAATTCCATAAAATATAAGTTTGCATTGGACAAAATAAAAAAAATTAATACTTTGAAAGAATGTATATAGTAGCGTAGCCAGAAAATGATCCTAGATGGTATGTTTTTAACCCTAAAACTTGCTTAATTGTTTGAAAATGCTTTATGAAATATCACGGTATCAAATTTGGAAGCAGTCCCATATCTTACTGTGAAGAAATATCTATGCCTAAATTTCTATGGATTGTAATCAGGATATGCCTAAATTTCTATGGATTGTAATCAGGATTGCAAGTTTTCCTGATTTAGCTATCGCATATATTCACAAAATTCATGCAGTCACATTTGTTATATCAATGTGGTAGGGTCGAAGAGTAGACACCCTTCGTTTAAGGTTTGTAAGACAATAGCTTCAACTTATAAAATAGAAACTTTTCCCTTGATATACTTAGATTGCCGAAAATTTCTCCACGTTGGTCATGCTGGCTATCCGAACAAAACTCAAGCCGAAATGAATTCGAAAAAAATTCATTTCTGCTGCGGAAATACCATTAAAATAATGTAAGAGGCCATTGGAAATTTGAAAGCTAGGACGAATTAATTCTCAATAACTAAATAATAATAAATAAAAATAAATTCAATGAATGCTATGCAATATTAATCGTACTCCTCTAATTCTGTTCAGTGTGAAACTATTAATTGCAATAAAATATGCCTTTCAATATGAAATCCATGAATTTTGCAATTCAACTAAACTACATGCAAATATTATATATAGTAGATATATTTTATGTATAGAATTATTTTTGTATTGCATTATTGTAACGAGTACATCGTATTTGGCTGAATTAACTGCCCAATCTATCTTTTAAAATTTGACAATTTAGTCTCTTAAAATGTATTTTACAAGATATTGGTGTACTGTAGTCGCTATAACAAATTTACAGTGATGTTGTTTGTCATTTGTAAATGCGACTTGTTGAAATTTCATTCATTTCATGCTAATCTTGAATCTACAATGAAAATACTTGTGATGCATTTAAGTGACTCTTAGCGCTTCAATGATGTAAAAGTTCTCATATCTGGTGCTGCTGCTCTTCATAACTACAATTCCTTCTAGATATCAAACATCATTGAAATATTGGTCTCTCGATGACAATGAATATTCAAAAATTTAATATTTTTTCGAATACCATTTATAAATATTTGTTAAAATTCAACTGTTACCTAAATTTTAAAAGAATTCATTTTTATAGATATAGAGCGTTGTTGGAGAGGGAGGTGGATCATAGTGACACATCGTTTCAAAGTGCTTGTCAACTGGAAAAAGAACTTAAACAACTTGTTGTGGTATAAACATGATCCATCTAACCAAGGCCTATTTTAATAATGGCCTGTGGGTTTCTGGACTAATAATAATAGAGACCCAAGAAACACCATTAAAAGTAGAGAATTGTTGCAAATTTTAGGAATTGATCTTTTATATGTATGTTAGAAATATTCAAAAATTGATCTTGCTAACCATGAGTTGGTTTTGAAATAAGTGCATCATGCAAAAATTTCGTTTATTACGGTGGTCCGTAATAAAAAAATCATAATGCGACCGGCTAGTGGTGAATTTTTTCTCTATTGGTAATATTTTTACAAAACAGCAAAGTGTTCATTTTCAGTTCTATTGTCAATCAAATTTTGACAAAATTGTTTTTTTTGGCTTAGGGCTAAGCAATTTGTAATTCAAATTTCAGCACTTTGAAAGAACATGGATATGAATTTCAAAATTAAATTACAGATAAACTAATTGATCCATAATTATATACACGTATATTCAGAAGCAAAGTCAAACTAATATTGCCTAAATTATTATTGCTATCATTCTTAAAACTGCATGGATTTTTCTCAAGCTAGTTGGCAACAGTCGAGGTTCAGTCTTGTTGATTGTCTAACGTCAAAATTTGAATTGCTAAGCCTGATTTCGCAATCATTTCTGCTTTATTAATGTTGAATTTTAGAACATTTCTTGAAAGGAGATAATCTCATTTGAAGAAGCATATTGGGAAGCTAATTTTAGAACAAGCAAATCGAATCAGTGTTTGGTTGAATAATAAACATTTTCCAAGATTAAATAATTCGGCGAAAATGATTGCTTCGTCTGAATGAAATATTCATTCAATCATGATACGTGTAGTTTTCATTACCGCGTCTATCATTGGGATAAGAGTTAGATAACACTCTTAATGCCAAAGCCTTATGTAGGAAATGGTTGTAGTGATATGTATAATATAAATTTCTAAATAATAATCTATAGCAAATTTTCATCAATAATTTTTCAAATAATTTCAGCAGGAGCCTAATACATATATATATATATATATATATATATATATATATATATATATTTATTTATTTATTTATTTATTTATTGGAATAGAGCATATTGTTTAACGTTCCTGACTATAATTTAGTCATTTTCAGAAATAAAAAAATTTGTGGGAAATTGATACAGATTTTACAACATACTACAATAATCACAGAGCAACACGTTTTCGAATTATCGGTAAGGACTATGTAACTATGATACACCAAGGTCTACAAAATAAACTAGTATTGGTTTGTTCACTACTCCATTCAGTTTTGCAAATCAGACATTAAATTTATCTTGCGCAGGCTCAGTACCAGTAAGTAAAAGATCTAGCTACCTGCTCGTGACCGATGTTAATACGTATCTATAGCTAGCTAAGTTTCATTGCATATAGATTCTGTCACAGTGGTATTTCTTAAATACATTAACTTTATTTTGTTTCAGTTGATCATGCCTCGAGATCGTCGAAATCCTGTTGATTCATTTTGCTATATATGTGATGAATTCACACCGAAGAATTACCGGGGCATTATTACTGACCTCATTAGAAAACTCTATTTCTTATATTTTAAAATGGCGATTGGAGATCAAGACAAGAGCTGGCCACCCCGTATTTGCAAGTGCTCAAGTGATCTTAAAGATTTGATTGTCGGTAAGAGAAAATTGATGCCCTTTGCTATCCCAATGGTATGGAGAGAACAGTGAAACCACTCTGATGATTGCTACTTCTGCTTAATAAATATTACAGAAAACGATCACCTATCTAAATTTACTTTCAGCAATATGGCGAGTAGCTCATGACAAAACGTTGTTACCACATTTGCCTCTACCAAGAACTATTTAGAAGCCATTCGGAAAATGAAGGCAATTCAGAAATTGATAGCGATCGCGACACCTTGTATCAAGGAGAAGATTCAGACAGACGACCACATCTCTTGAATCAGTGCGATTTGAATGATCTTGTTCGCGATTTATCATTATCAAAAGAAACGTTCGAGCTTACAACAATGGAACTTGCTTGAAATTGGCGTTAACATAACATATTTTCGCAAAAGGAGTAATATTCTAAGTGGCCTATTTACTCTGTCTGGCGATCTCTGCTATTGCGACAATATTGACCAGCTCTTCGAAGAACTCGGCCCGTCACAAGGTGTCTGCAACTGGCGCCTATTTATATATTCATCAGGCCAGTCCTAAAGCTGTTTTGTTACATAACGGCAACGTATTTCCATTAGTCCTTATTGCACATTTGTTGGACCGGATATTCCTGCTTTTTGTTCAATAATCCGTCTTTCGAAAATACTATGACTGATACGGAAAGTGCAGGCTGGCTGTCGTTCCGCAGTGTTTGCGAAAATTTTTTGGGATAGAGAAAAGCCGAGAACTATGAAGACATGGTGAGGGAATTGGTGTCTCTCAAGTTGCATTTTCTAAAGTGTCATCTAGATTGTTTCGCCGACAGCATGAGTGACATAAATAATGAGCACGGAAAGCGTTTTTATCAAGAAACTGCTGGAATGGAATGTTGTTATAAAGGCAAGTGGTTGTCGTCCATGCTGACAGATTACTGCTGGATGCTACAAAGGGGCTCCAGTGCCAAACACTTTTGATGCATTATAATGATGTAGACTTTTGTATATGCGTTGAAATTTGTTTAGCTTATTAAGAATCTCAGTATTGTGCCTTTAAAAGGCTTTTTATTTTTACGCAAAACCTCAGGGTGTATCAAAGCTAAAAACAAGACTATTTTTGTTACTACGCAAATAGTATCTGAAAAAAATTAAGCAGTTTGGTAATTACTATGAAACCTAAAACTTGTAGGACAGTGAATTAATGAATATAAATAGAGTGATCTTATGTTCATCTGTCTATTCAACAACATTGATTTTTCATGATCTTTAATTAGTAAGGCTTCAGATATTTTTGATTTGTTTGATCTTAAAATTATTCTAAGATTGTCCGGATTGATGTTATTAATGTCCATATATACTTCAGATTAAAAATGTCCATTAATATGTTCGAATTTCTGCGTTTCATATAATTGTCATGTCGGTGAGACTACGACATTTTGAAGCACGGAAATCCGAACATATTAATGGACTTCAATCTGAAGTATTTATGCACATTCATAACATCAATCCGGACAATTTTAGAATAATTTTAATATCAAAGAAATCATAAATATCTGAAGCCTTACAAATTAAAGATCATGAAAAATCAATGTTGTTGAATAGACAAAAGAGTTTAAGATCACTCTATTTATATTTACTAATTGTAGTATGTTGTAAAATCTGCTTCAATTTCCCACAAATTTTATTATTATAGTCGAAAACGTTAAGCAGTGTGCTCTATAAATATAAATCTTAACAAAATATCCTTCAAATATATATAGATATATATATATATATATATATATGTATGTATGTATGTATGTATGTTCGTTTGAATTCCTGTACACACAGCGATGCCGCATGTAAAAAGGAACAAGACTAAGTTTTTATATATAAAGTGCTGTGCGTTCCAACCTTCTTAACTTAACCGGATTTTAAAAGTTTTAAGCGGATCCTTAAAAATTACCGCTTGCTTGGTTACATACATCTATGCTGCATCTATTTTTAATTGTTATATGTCAACATCAAATTGGCCTATTTCTATGTGTTAACATCCAACTGATGCTCAATACCATATCGTCAATAATATCTTCTGCTCATTTTATTATTTTTCAATTATAAGGAATTTTACGGCATATTTCTTGTTTCTTTATTGGTTATATCGCACCTATATTCACATTATGAAGTAAGCTTTATTGAGAATGATTTAATGAAGAAAATATATACTCAAATGGTGTTCATAAATAAGAATTAAATGATAAATTTAGAACTTTATGAATAAATTGAAATCTAGTCTATATAGCAACACCAGGACGAATCTAAACGTGTTGGAATTGATGTTGATGCATTCTTTTCCCACAAATTTGATATTTTTAATTGGTGCACGAATTATTGCAATTCAAGAATTTGAAAGGTGAAATGTAGAGTAAGGCTAGAATTACAATAGGAATCTTTGCACCCTTTCCCACAATTTCTATTGTTTTCTAATACTGCAATAATTGTAATCAATAAGTTTTGAAAATCAGAGATAGAATTAGTTAACCGAATTTTAACCTGATTAACCGGCTTTACCTGGACCGGACCGGTTTACCCGGTTTTAACCTGACCGGATTAACCGGACCGGATCTAGCACTAATATATATATATATATATATATAGAGAGAGAGAGAGAGAGAGTTGTAATATATCGTTATGTACCTACCAAAATTGTCAAAAAAACGTATATAGCGACATTTAAAGAAAATGAGTGTAATTCTGTAGAAAAAAAAGGTTTATGACTATGGATGGCGTTAATTGCTACATTTATTAAAATTTTAAAGTGTCTGTTCAATATCCTCATTGTTTGCCAACTTCCGTCTAAATTACTTACTACATTTTTGTGTAATTATAGAGCTATACCTAGGTTGCCATTTTCAAAAAATGTATCTTTGTTTTAAAGCAGTGCTTTTAATAGTAGTCCGTACATCCGTTGTCACCAATGCGGGCTTGATAATTTTATTATCATATTTTTTAATTACAAATATATATATATATATAT
>CABFPE010000374.1:153593-166637 GCA_900660155.1 Hofstenia miamia
ATATATATAATAATATATAATAAAGCAACCATAAATTCTATTCTATGGAGTTCTATGGAGTTGAAATGGTAATATCAATTTAATACAATTTAATAAGTTCTAAGAATAAACGTCTTATGGAATCTGGGTGTTTTTGGGTGTTTTTCCAATTCTAAATGTATATATATGTACATGTAGCAAAGCTTTTCACCCGTAAACACTTGTTCTTTCATATCCGCTCCAAGCAACTTTAAACGAAACGAAAAGCAACGCTAAAAGTAATTTTCAAAATAATAGCCTACCTCATCCACTTGCTACTTTTAGGATTTTACAAATACTACTTCACCAAAAAATAATGCAAAATATAACAATTATTACAAACACTCCATCTGAACATCGATCCTCACTAAATGAGCCTCTGCACAGTGCACGGTGGATCGGAAGCAGAATTTAGTCAAAAAATTTTGACCATACTAAAAATATAAATTTGAATCTTAACTCTGAAAAATTGTTCTCCTCTGTAAATTCAAACTATTTAGAAAAAAAATGAAATGCCAGATATGGTGAAGTTATTATTGCAATATAAACTACCGATAAACATGTACAATAAATATGTCATCTTGTCATTGTCATCTTATGAAGCAGTGTATGGTAGACCTCTACGTCATATAAGTGAAAAAAATATTCAAAACAAAATAGTAACTTTTGATTAGTAAAAATCGAATGTTTAAATAAAACGAAAACCATTATTATATGTTGCTATTATTTTTACACATGCAAAGAGAGGTCTGATAATAACTTCAATGAATGATGCCTGGTTGTCGAAGTCATGAGGCAAAATGTCCTTCACATTGATATTTTTTAAAATTGTCATAAGAGACAAAATTTTAGGAATTTTCTGAGCCTTGATTGAAATTCCCGCACAGAAAATGTGTGGTTATAGAATTGTGAATTTTCTTGACTAAATTTTGATTATGACTCATCAAATGTGCTTGTGCTGTGATAATTTCAGCCTTTCTACCCGTAAAAGCTTAAATGTACTATTCATGCAATTGTAAATTATTTCACTTAATAGTACCTAAGCCATATAGCAATTGTTGCAAATATCTAATTTTTTTTCTCAGCATCGGGCGAAATTGCTAAAAAAATTTTTAGTTTGAATATTTTTGGTTCTTTTCATTACAAGGAAGCCAATATAACTATTTCAATTATAAAATGCTAGCATAAGTTTGTAAAATCTATCTATCTATATATATATATATATATATATATATATATATATATATATATTCATTTATATTATGTAGAAATTTTCATAGTGTTTATTTTTAAAAGTTTTGAAATACATATTGGACACCATATTTTTCTAGGAATACATACAATTTGCTGTTAACAATGCACTATTACTAAAGGGTAGTTATTTGATTGGCTTCAAGCTTATATTTTAAGGTTTTTACTATTCTTAACTGTCAACTGAATATTTTAATGTAAAACTTAGTTTTTTTGTATTTCAAGTTAAGCAATAATCAGACGCTTAACAACTGCATTTAGTAAAAGTCCACTTTTAGTACTCTTCAAAATACATAATTTTGCAATTATAATACAGTTATTTAAAACTGTTTTAGTAATTTATCGAATTCAAATGGTATAATTTATTGACAGCGTAATTGGATTTTTACTTCATTTTAATTGATATTTCAACTAGAAAAATTTCAAAGAAGTATAATGTTATACAAATAGACTGAATTTCAAGGCTAAAAATTTCGTGGCATCATTGCATTGGGGACTATCAGAAATATGTATGTCCAAAAATTTGTAAGATCATTTGTGAAGGAAATATTATTGAGAAAAAATATACTCTTCAATTTCTTCAGTAGAAATTAATTAATATAATGATTTTTGGTTTATAAACTAAATAATTCAAATATGCTCTTAGTATAAACCTGGGATGTGATAAGTGCAAGAAAAAATATAGAGACAGGAACCAACTTAATGACGTCAGATAGATAGATTAGAAAAGAAAACCTTAACACGTTCAATTGAACTAAAATATCAAAATTAGGCAAAACATTATATATAAAAAAAATAGAAAACAATATTATAATAATCAAAATTTTGAATGGTTTATCTTAGATGTTTAAAATTTGTATTCAAGAAACCATTTGCAAGTAAAGAGTATCTAAAAATTTTTTTTTGTGATCCATTAGTAAACCATGTTTTAAAAAAATCTTAGAAATAAATTTTTTGTCTGCTTTCCCTAAAATAATGAAATATATTTTAAAGTTTAATGGCATACTCATTTGTATTATTAGAAAATAGCTGTCTGGAAATTGCAATTTGCGTAGTTTTATGAAGTCAACAATAATACATTTTGCTGACAATTGCATGACAATTTTTGTAAATTGACATGACTAATTGGCTAAGGATTTGCTGATGTTATCTGCCGTCAGAATTTACCTTCTAAGCTTCATTCGTTGATGGCAAGCTTTAAAAACATAATTAACTAATACAATTGTATATTTCTAAAAAAACCAAATAACGAAAAATTATGGTCAATTAGTGTCACATTTATACATTCGATGGAAATCGTGGTGTCAATTGAAAATTTACAAAATTTGATGGCTTGAAAAATTGTCGGTATTTATTCAAGTTTTTCAATAAAACCCCAAGTAATTTTGAAGATAGATCGTGCGCATAGTGCTTAGCCACCCTATACATGTATCAATGGATATCCAGGATTTTTCCATAAGAGGTGACCCTTATCAGTTGATTCAGTACGCTTTTCCCTTTTAGTTAGGGTGCCCCCAATGAGGTGGAAATGCAAAAAAATTATCTCAAGTGCTTTCTCAATGGACTCCGATGTTTTCAATTGTGAATAATCCAATGGAAGCCATTTCAAAAGCATTCATCAAGGGCTTTTTGAGCCACTTGCCATTTTTGATTTTTTGCAAAAAAAGTAAAAATTGTGAAGAATGCAAAAAATCATGCCGAGTGTTTTCTCAACGGATTCCTATGTCTTATGAAGCTAGGAATCCAGTGCAGATGGATTTCAAGTGTGCAATATACTTGTCCTGATGGGCGATATTCTACGTGGAAATCTTCAAAAACCGGGTGCAAGTCGAAGGTTTGGATCTTTAGAGCTCCCGTTTTGGAGTTTTTACGAATCATGTGACCCCAAAAACATTGAAAAAACTATGGAAATGCAATACATCCATCTCTCATTAAAGGAAACGACTATTCCTGCGCTACTCCCTTCCCCCACCCTGAACTTCATCTATTAATCGGATAGGTCACCACAATTTACAAGAAGACGTCGACTACAGCAACTCGGCGCAGAAATGGTTGGATAATTGTCACATTACTTACTAAAACTATCATGGTGGAATTTTCAAAGGCAGAAAACACCAATTAGTTGGTTAAGAAAGCCTCCAAGAGACTACATTCTATTAAATTGCTGAAGCGTAGTGGGGTCAATGAAATTACTATCATTGAAATCTACACTTCATTAGTAAGATCGGTTACTGAATACTGGGTCCCGGTTTGACATACGCACCTCACTCAGTCGCAATCTCATAATTAAGAGCGTGCTCAAAAAAGAGCTTTTAAAATTATTTTACCAAAGTTGTCATATGAAGACGCTTGTATTCAATTAAAAACAACTACTCTTTACGGCAGACGGTGTGAAATTGGCGATGAGATTTGGTCGCAAATGATGATGAAGTCACAATTGTGAATAATCCAATGGAAGCCAGCAGCAAAAGGTACACTATACCTTACGTACACAACATGCCTTTGATGTAAATTTTTATTCGAACCCATTCACTAATTCATTTGTTATCCATCATGCCAGAAAGCAGCAGTATAATTAGTGTTTGTACTTGTAAAATTTTTTTTCATTGTTTGCAACTTTGATTGCAATTTTGACCACTGTGCCCTTTGAAATACATACATACATACATACAACGGTGCTAGAATGCTGCTGCAAAAAGTTGATTTGCTAGAATCGATATGCGCTTTGTAATGTCTGCCTTTTGTTGCTAATTTTTAGAAGTTTCAACCACGTGGTCAACTCTTGTTTCAGCAAAGCTCTGAGTGCATATTTCGAGAAAAACATCAAGAGGTTCAAGAATGATTAGCTCGCATTAGATATCTTCCCTCCACTTTTAAGACTGCATTTTGTATCATGTTGCTGAGTTCTGCAAGATTTCGAACAAAGGATTGGGAATCTACAGCGGGCAGGCGTCAGAAACTGTTTATGGTGACGTCAACGGATTGTGGGTGAATTTCAAAGTGTCCAGCCTCGAAAATCCCAGAGACAGGGATCAGCTTCTCAAGGCCGTTCAAATGTACAATAGCCGTCATTCTTTTTGAATAATTTTGCATTGTAGCTTTTAAAGTAATTTGTTTCTGAGAATTTGAAACAATATATGCCTACGTTATCATAAGTTTGATATTTTTGTAATCCGGTTGTTGTATGCAGTACGCACGTAATCTTTCACTGAATTTGTAGAAGCATAAAACTTACACAATTGTTAAGAAATTGTGTTGCATAATTTTATAATAATTTCGATCACTAGCATAAATAGCTTTCAATATAGAATCTTGAAAACACTTGCACCGGATTCCTAGCTTTATAAAACATAGAAATCCGTTGAGAAAAAACTTGAGATAATTTTTTGCTTACTTTAAAATTTTTCATTTTTTTACTATTTTGCAAAAAGTCAAAAATGGTAGCTAGCTCAAAAGGCCCTCGATAGAAGATTTTGAAAATGCTTCCATTGGATTTATACAATTATAAAAAACCTCGGAATCCGTTGAGAAAACCCTTAGGATAATTTTTTTGTTTTTTTTGTATTTCTACCTCAGAGGGGACACCGTGTATATGTAGGGGTCCTTGTTGACCTATGAAATAAAACATGTAATCAAAAGCACAAAAATGAATAAATTTCTAACATTTTAGCCCCACAAACTTAATTTGGTTATATTTATTGAAATTAAGAAACTTTCTTCTATTTCCCATTACAATAGTCAAATGTAAGGTGTTTGTCAAATTTATTATTATAAAGAATGCTTAAGACTCAGCATCAAAAATCAATATTTGTATCAGCCTATTCTGACTACAGTACATGTACTTTCTCAAAAGTCATCCACAGAACGTGCCCAGCTCCCAGCTCGCAACCGAAAATTGTTTCACTTTGTCTGTATTCTTTTAGTACAACAATCTACATAATACCAAAAACAGAAACAAAATTAGAAAAATAAGTCCAAAGAAAAACAACAAAATGACATAAATTAAATTCTTGAAATAGTTTGTTGAACACAAGCGGCAAAACAAACTGATAATATACATGGAAATTATTTCAAATATACAGTTTTGTAAGATTAGATAAAATTGTGTACCGCACTTCAGCCTGTAATTCATTTATTTTACCTCCAACCATGCATACAGGATTCTTACAATAAAAAATCTTTGATCTGGTATCTAAATGGACGCAATTCATAAATATTTGCAATAAGCCAAAAAATGAACAAGGTATACAATTACTTTTTTCTCAAATTCAACAATAAAATATGTACATGGGAAGTGCTTGCCAGAGATATAAAATAGATAAAAAAAGACTAGTCGCACAAATCACCCTCTTGGATCTTGGAGCCGCCCATGGATATATATATATATATATACCACCACTGTCTTATATACAAAGTCTAGGTTCGGAATAAATATAATTGAATCTAAAATTGAAGGTAATGACTTTCTATGGTACTATGCATGTTAGATATGCCGATGATATTTCCTCTGTGTTTCATCATCAAACAAAGTAAAAGTAGTCAATTACCACAAACACAAGTTAAAATCAAATAAAAAATGAGAAGAAATTATATTTCTTAGATATTGTTGTAGCAAATCTTGGAATGTCAATTAAGTGAAATGTTTCCTTAGAATCTCATAAGCATATCAAGCAAACTAGAAAAGACATACAATACAATTCAATCGAAAAAAAGTAACGATCAATCAATGTGAAACTTTAACATTTACAAACATTAAGCCAATATTCGAAACATTCAAAACATCAAATATATTTCACAAGATTGATTAAATATCAAAAAAGTTGCTTCACCAATAATATATATATTTATATATATATATATATATATATATATATGATTGTAAGAAATCACACACCATTCGTAATTTGACGTTTAACGTTAGAAATTTTTCATCGCATTCATAACGTCAACATTGACAAAGTCAAGGTCTTTATAAGAACAAAGTTTTCAAAAATCTAGCGCTATTGAAATTAACAACACCGATGGAAGGGAGTTAATAAACAAGCAAATTAATCAATCTAAATGTAATACATATTTTACATTTTGTAAATAAATTTTGCCACAAATTTGTTGCTGATGATAATTATGTAGCATAATCTAAAGGTTCATTGTGTATCAATTGAATATACATATATGTTAAGGCTCTGCGAGATTTCGGGTACTCGAAACTCGATATTAACGTGAATAAGATCTATTTTTCTTCAGCTTTATTCTGGAATATTTAAGAATCCATTGACCTTCCACTATTTATGTGAAATTTAGTGACGTCAGGCTATGTTTTTTTCATTTAGTTTAGCATGCTGTATTTCTGTCGTACATTTATAATAAGAAGCAAAGTTATACTTAGCTTTGCCTAACAAGAAAAAGAACTGTAAAAATGTGACACTACTCGAGCCTAAAAATGCCAACTCGCAAGGGCCTAATATATATACATAGATCAATTACTTAGAATCAATATTATCCTTTAAAATGTCATACCTGACAACGAATCTTGGAATTGTTGGTGTAGAATACCGCTAAAATTCTGCTTCCAGCTAGAAAAAAGCATATTGTTAAGTCAACAACCGATTGACTAGACACCAAAAGGAATCTGATATTCCTCAGTTGCTTTTCAAATGCAATCTTTAGAAGTACCCAAATATTTCCAGGTACGCCAATAGATATTGTACTGATGCATATTAAAAGGATTAATATATCAGATAACTTCTTAACATTATGTGACAAGGGATCATTGTCTAGAATGAAAGTGGAATTCATTGAAAGTTGATCGAGGAATTACTTTAGTCTCGAGCAAAATTTGCAGTATTTTATTCATTTAACAAATGACGATTCTGATTGGCTAGTCTAATTATCATGAATTCGCGAAAAGGAAATATAGATTTCTTCCAGTTCCTAAACAGTAGCATTGCTAGTTCTATATTGCTTAAATAATATTATAAATAATAATATATATACTAAGGCATCTTACTGCAAACCATTTTCAGTTCTTAAAAAAATTTTTTTGCTTTCATTTTATTAATTTTTTAAGAGTTTTCCACATTAGAGAAACTGTAATTTAGAATTTATTAGGCCTAAAACTACATGCAGTACCCTAAAATATTTCTGTATTTAACTAAAGATTCTGTTCACAAACTTATTGAATGGCTTCTGTCGTGTGTCTCATTTTATTGGTTTGACGTATGTATGTAAACACCGTTGACATTGCGGTGGAATTATTACATAATATTTATTTTCGAGTCACTAAATTGGAAACAGCTGCAATGTGTGGTAATTTGGAAAGGACTAACTTATTGGAAATAATTTTGTTAAAAATGCATTGAAGTTAAAAACACTTATTAATTATGCATATCTAGCAATATGACTTTAACCAAGTATTCATTTTATTATTTGTATAGGCAACCTTTTTGTATATATATATATATATATATATATGTAAATATATTATACATATATAAATATATAAATATATATACATTATATACACATAATATATATATATATATATTTATATATATATATATTTATATAAATACAGTATATATATATATATATAAATATTGAATGTATGAATTATTAAAAGAGTATTATTTCTCAGATACATGTATATATTAAAACTTTAAGTATTTTTTCTTATATTGGACGTTTATTTAAGCTAGCTTTGGATATTTTTTAGCTAGCTCATATTAAAAATTTCAAACTGGTAAAGTTGCTTTATACATATATATGTATATATATATATATATATATATTGATACTGTTGTGCTCAGATTTATGTTATGCGTCCGGTTTCGATTTAAAATCATTGCCAATACAAATTTTGTGGTAATACAATTTACAATTCACTACATTAACCCGAATTTGGAGATGTCGTTTTGTTTCACCGATCTAAGAATGGTGATATTCTTTACATATAAACTTACATACAGTTAATGAAACAGGCATCTCTTGAATCGGATCTTTGTTGCGAAATATATTACAGGTCTTCATAGTTTCTAGTATTGTTCTTAATTTTGTGTATCTTAATTTTGCATTAATTTTCTCTTATTCATAAATTTGCAGTTGTTCGTGCTCTTCAATATATAGCAACTTCCAATAAATTGGTTCTTAATTATTAGATTGATCTTGGTTACATATTACTTCAGGCTTCTTTGTTAACTGTTGATCAACATGCGTCTTAATTAATCGATGTTGATAGCAATTGTTTTCCAAAATTTCATATAATTAAAAGATTAATTCAATTAAATTCTGGCAATTTGAAGAAATTTTGATTATACGATTATGTAAGCATTTGATGGTATTAATTTTATTCTTTGAATCACAATATGAATGAAAAGGAATATAAAGATTGGTATTTGTTGGTTTTCGATGCATCTTAGTTTGGTAGGAATGGTTATTGTATGTTATTGCAACATCCAGAAAATTTATTGTTCACATGGTATTCAATTGTAAATTGTAACTCTTTTAAGCAATTATTCCCAAAGTTCTTGAAATTTTCGACATCATCTTAGTTTTCGAGTACAGTAAAAATGTCATTAACATATCTATGACAATCAATGGGATCTGTGATTTTTAAGCCATTTATATTCTTTTCGATGATATCCATGGCAAAGGATCCCATAGTCGGACCTAGTGGGGATCCCATTGCCATTCCATCTACCTGCTCGTAAATAGTTTCATTAAATATAAATTTTACGTTTGGCAAACAATATTCAATAATTTTCTTAAGGTGTTATGATTGATAGATATTTCATTCTCTGGCTTATGATATAGTCTATTGTTGTTTTCACCGGAATGTTTGTAAATAAGGACTTCACATCAAAGCTTTTGTTTCCTTCAAAATCTTCTTTAAGTTTGTCTAAGAAATCAAATGTATCATTCAGATTATACTTTGTCGGAATATATTTTTTAAGAAGTTCATCAAGCCACTTTGATAATTTATAGGTGTTTTAGTTAATCATTGACAAAATGGGTGTAAATGGTGGATCATTGTTACTTTTATGAATTTTAGTTAGACCATACAATTGGCTCGGTTAACATCCTGAACTGTGAAATAGCTTATATAGTTCAAGTGGCATTTCATTACAATGCTATGCAGGATTTTTGCTTTCTAAAATCTAACATTGGATTCTATACCGCAAAATGCGAAAATGATATTCAAATTCATGTAACGGGTTAAGTTTGATAAAAAAACTAACACATTATCTGACACTGACTGAATTTTTGATTCTCCATACAAAGTAACTTTGATAGTTATAATTAAATATCTCTTTTAGTTTAGCACATTAATCATGTCATCAAGAAGAATTTGTATGAATGATCCACACATTTTCTGCTATATTTGTGGGTAATTTACCACTCCAAAGCAAAGACAGAACATTACTGCTTTTTTATGAAAAGTCTATGTTGTATATTTTGCCATTCCTTTGGGCGACCAAGACAAATCATGGGCGCATTATCGTGTTTGCAGATCTTGCATGGATAATCTGTTCCAATGAACATGGGACAAATGAAGAAATTGAATTTGATATTCCAATGTTTTGGCGATAACCATTGGATCACAAGCTACTTCTGCACCGTAAATCTCACTGGTATAGGTAAGAAAAATTGTTTACACAAACCTCAATTCCACATCACTTTCAATTCTTCATTCAGATGACCTGCTGATTCTGAAGTCATACTGCGACATGGATATTCCCAATTTAGAAGCAAAGTCTGTACAGAAGACAGCTCTCATGATTCATCCAATCAACCTGCAGGAAGTCATGACAATCGTCAGCTTTTCACGCATGTTGAATTTAACAATTTAGTATGTGATTAACGCCTTTCGAAATTGGATCTTAAAAGAAAACGACACTGTTGGCCAAAGAAACTTTCTTTTCGTGGTATTGGTATAAAGAGCAAGAATTTACACCTTTTTATGGGGAAGAGAACCAAATTTTTTACTGTACAGATATTACGGACCTTATGTCAGCTTTGGGTGTTACAACAGGTTAGAGTGGAGAATGGTTATCAACTGTTTAAAGAAAAGCCTCAAATGCGTCTTGTTTCATTTAGAAAACGCACATGTATCTATTCTTAATGGATACTCAATAGATTTGCGTGAGTCTTATGATGTTATTGATTACACCAACTACATGTGGCTCATATGCAGTGATCTGAAGGTGATTGCTATGCTAATTGGGCTGCACTATGTACCCTTGTTTTATATGTGAGTGGGATAGTAGAGCCACTAATGAACACTGGTTAGATCGTGATTAGCTAAAATGAAAGTCACTTGATGTTGGAACAAAAACATAACAGTTATTCCCGCAACTTGTTTCTTGTACGAAATTTTTTTACCACCTCTTCAGATTAAACTTGGTATGATGAAGCAGTATGTAAAGGCACTAGATAAAAGTGATACTGTTTCAGATACATTTGTCAGCGATTTTCTCATTTAACTTGTGAAAAAATCACAGCATATTTAATGGACCGCAGATTAGGACATTAATGCAGGAAAATCATTTTCATGGAACCATGGAATGCATGGTTATCATACAAAATGGTTTGTGAACGTTTTCTCAGAAGTACTCAAGATGTACATAGTCATGTTCTGATAGATAAGTTGTTGCTCAATATTTGTAGTCTCGGATGTTGCATAAGCAATAGTCCTCATTATCTGCACAGCCATCTCGACTATTTTTCTGATAGCATGCCAGCTTATAGTGAAGAGCACGGTGAAAGACTTAATCAAGATTTTAAGAAGATGGAAAAGCACTACCAAGGTCGATTCACAGTATATGTTGGCCGACTACTGCTGGGGCCTCAAGAGAGACATCAATGACGTAAGTCACGCAAGAAGCATAAAAAAATTGAAGTTTACTCCAACAAGATAGCTCTAAAATTCAAATTTGTTAACAGAAAACAATATTTTGTAAATTTGTTTTGGGATACAGTTAAATGTTAAAAAAATATGTGGCCCAATTGTTTGCTGTCTTGACCTGACCAGCCAAAACGGTTATTAGAATTGAAATCAGTGGCCTCGAATTGTATATAATTAGGTTTCAAATCTCAAACAGCAAAACAAATTTTTGCATTTGCATAGTTGTGTTATCATTAACAATTTAAAATAATTGTTTGTTAAATTTTTCTTCTCCATTGATGAAAATGTTCTTTTTTAATCTTTTGTTATCATTGACAAACTTAGAATTATCTTTGAGAATTTCATTCATTATTTTTCAAAATAATTACCTTTATCAGTTACCAAAATCCCATTACCCTGATCAAACTTTGAAATATAAAGAGATTCATTCCTTGCAAGTTCATTTAGGGACATATAGAGAGATCTTACCTTTTTTGAAGTATTCGGGTTTTTTACATAAGCAGTAGTTAACGAAAAATTCAATTTAATTGAGTCAATCTCTGAATTATATGAAATTTTGGAAAACAATGGCTATCCACATAGATTAATTAAGAGGTATGTTGATCAACAGCTAACAAAGAAGTCTGAAGTAGTATGTCACCAAGATTAATCTAATGATAAAGAACCAATACATTGGAAGTAGCCATACATTGAAGAGCATCAACAACTGCTAAATCTAAGAATAAAGAAAATTAATTCAAAATTAAGAAACACAAGATTAAGACCAATATTAGAAACTAAGAAGACCTGTAATATATTTCGCAACAAAGATCCGATTCAAGAGATGCTTGTTTCATTAACTGTATGTAAGTTTATATGTGCAGAATGTCACCATTCTTACATCGGTGAAACAAAGCGACATCTCCAAACTAGGGTTAGTGAACACCTATCAGGGCACTTAAATTTCGAAATTTATGCTCGCCAACATCTAGCAAACATCAATAATTCATTAGAATACTAAGATTTCTGAAGTTCTAATTACACTGGTCAACAAAATTTAATTTTTAGTCTGTGATTTAAAAGGCACCTACTGTTATTAGGTAATTTTAGGTCACTGATCACGAATATGATAATCATTTTTTTGTCTGAGTTCCCTATTTTTAGTTACAAGTACCCCCTATATTATATAAGCTAATCTAATATATGCTATATAAATAAAAAAAAGTTAAGTGATGCTGATTATTTCACTGTTCTTTAAACTGCAAGCAATAAATTGTACAATACATACATATATATAATATAGACAATAAAATAACTTTGAACATTAAAGTAGCTTAAAGCAAACATATGTAGAGCAGATCATATATATTAAATAAAGTAAGTTAAAATCATGAAACTGCTTGAGATAAATTTACATTAAAAAGTAGTTTTTTTTGTTTGTCGTTTGTAATTTTGCTTGCCATTTCTTTTTAACATCCAGCAATAATCTCCCATCATATTGGCATTCCAGTTTCCTTGATAGTTCTTTTCCATATTAGAAATGTCCTGATGGAATCTTTCTCCATGTTCATCAGAAACACTGCCAAGATTTTCAGGAAAGAATGAGAGATGACTGTGGAAGAAATGCAATTTGAGAGACATACGTGCACCAATTAACTGATATGAAGTCAAGAGTTCTTCCACCAGTTCAGGAAGACCTGTTGCTCGACTGTCCCATAGGCATAAGAAGCAATTGTGTTTGGTAAAGCCAGTCTGCATTCCCATAAGTAAACCAATGACTTTCAGGTCACCACAAATTTTCCAAGAATAGACTTCATAGTTAATAGCATTAAGGAGTACAACCATGTTTGCATAGGTTTCTTTTAAATATGTAGAATGACCAACTGGAATGCTAG
>CABFPE010000374.1:168518-181980 GCA_900660155.1 Hofstenia miamia
ATATATATATATATATATCGGTGTTTTTTTAGAATGTACCAAACTGTAAATTTGAAAAATCACATTTTTTTGCCATAGAATCTTCATTTTTTGGAATTTTAGGACCAAATTTTCCTAAGAGACGTATTTTTTACATGTAAGATTGTGCTGATAGAGGTTTAGGAGTAATCTAGGATGAAATATTCTAGAAATTGTTCGATTCTTCTATAGAAATATAGAAAATATTCTATTTTTCTATATAAATATCGATTAAAAAGATTTTATTATCAAAAACCTTTCAAACCCTGTTAGTGATACTCTGCATTTTCAAAATTTTGGTTTAAGAGTAAAAATGGATGAAAAATTCCATCATGGTAAGACTGCAAATGCTTGTGTCAATTTGTAAATATGAAGCTATTAAACGGTTATAGAATGACTTTGCAAGAATGATGTTGAGAAATGCTGTATAACAGAACTTTGAAATACAGTAAATTTCGCTTTATCCGTATCCTGGTGGACAGTCGATTTTTGTCCGGATTATTCGAATTCCAGAATATGTGAATTTGAAAATTTCAACTCCGATATCATTGAAAATATGGAATTTATGGCCGGACTAGGTTGTTGCAGGGGTGGAAACGTAATGGAAACTAACCTGTCAAGATTTAAGAAGAATGCATGTTGAGAATAATCACGAAATTTCTGACAAGGGATAGGCGGAAAAAATGGGACAGCTATCGACATCCTCACTTCACGGGACGAATAAAAACATGTTTTTCTTACACATGTACAGTGTGCTAAATTCACAAATCAAAATTTATTATACGAACATGTAATAATAATTTTAGTTTTTTTATTATGTTGGAGCAAAAAAGTCCTTGATTGTTATCTGTTTTTGTGTCATTTTTCAAAAATAAATCCTGGTATTCAGCGCTAAATTTCGTCGTTTAGCTATTGTTTTTAACAGTACTACGCATTGTCAGTGAATTTTGAACAACAAAAGGAGCAGTTGCGGTATCGTCCGTGATTAATGAGTGACAGCACCGCGTGTACTTGTGTACATTATACGATCACTAAAATTAATTGTGTTATTTAAAAATACTACTGAATGCTCAAATTTTGATACGGTTTGTACCATTGTTATACAAGCGACATTTGGACAAGAAATTTACAACGGATTACGGATTAACCGATAGTTTTATTAGAGAAAAACACAATGAATAATTTGGACTTAAGAAAGTGTACAAATAAATTGAGAATCCGGATAAACCCGATACGGATAAAGCGGAATTGATTGTATATTCAAAATATTTTTTGGTGTAGAAATTGATGAAATATTCCAAAAAAACAATAAATTAAAATATTACAACATCTAAATGTCAAATGATGGAAAAACTAATACAACTTCTACGTTAAAATATAACTGTCAAACAAAATTATTTAAATGTTCACATATGCAAACATAATATATGTCCACGAGAGTAGAAGAACATTAAATATACCATGTAAGTCTACAGACCGCTAAGAGAACAGAAACTGGAAAAAATCTGAAAAACTTTTTTATTGAAGCAATTGTAAATGTTAGTTTTTTTTCTAGTTTCGCCTTAGTATAATATTAGTTATAACAAGGATTAATCCCTCTGAACAGAGGTGAGTCAAATAGCCTGAAAAATTAAAAAAACAAATTTGAAGAGCGAAATGGCAAGAAATATTCTGGCACAATATAATTACTTTTAGAGCGCGGTCTTAAAAATTAAAAGCTTGCTTTTTTATTGAAGCAATTGTAAATGTTAGTTTTCAATTCCAGTTGATCATTAAGTATAATATTAGTTATAACAAGGATTAATCCCTCTGAACAGAGGTGAGTCAAATAGCCTGCAAAAAATTAAAAAAACAAATTTGAAGAGCGAAATGGCAAGAAATATTCTGGCACAATATAATTACTTTTAGAGCGCGGTCTTAAAAATTAAAAGCTTGCTTTTTTATTGAAGCAATTGTAAATGTTAGTTTTCAATTCCAGTTGATCATTAAGTATAATATTAGTTATAACAAGGATTAATCCCTCTGAACAGAGGTGAGTCAAATAGCCTGCAAAAAATTAAAAAAACAAATTTGAAGAGCGAAATGGCAAGAAATATTCTGGCACAATATAATTACTTTTAGAGCGCGGTCTTAAAAATTAAAAGCTTGCTTTTTTATTGAAGCAATTGTAAATGTTAGTTTTCAATTCCAGTTGATCATTAAGTATAATATTAGTTATAACAAGGATTAATCCCTCTGAACAGAGGTGAGTCAAATAGCCTGCAAAAAATTAAAAAAACAAATTTGAAGAGCGAAATGGCAAGAAATATTCTGGCACAATATAATTACTTTTAGAGCGCGGTCTTAAAAATTAAAAGCTTGCTTTTTTATTGAAGCAATTGTAAATGTTAGTTTTCAATTCCAGTTGATCATTAAGTATAATATTAGTTATAACAAGGATTAATCCCTCTGAACAGAGGTGAGTCAAATAGCCTGCAAAAAATTAAAAAAACAAATTTGAAGAGCGAAATGGCAAGAAATATTCTGGCACAATATAATTACTTTTAGAGCGCGGTCTTAAAAATTAAAAGCTTGCTTTTTTATTGAAGCAATTGTAAATGTTAGTTTTCAATTCCAGTTGATCATTAAGTATAATATTAGTTATAACAAGGATTAATCCCTCTGAACAGAGGTGAGTCAAATAGCCTGCAAAAAATTAAAAAAACAAATTTGAAGAGCGAAATGGCAAGAAATATTCTGGCACAATATAATTACTTTTAGAGCGCGGTCTTAAAAATTAAAAGCTTGCTTTTTTATTGAAGCAATTGTAAATGTTAGTTTTCAATTCCAGTTGATCATTAAGTATAATATTAGTTATAACAAGGATTAATCCCTCTGAACAGAGGTGAGTCAAATAGCCTGCAAAAAATTAAAAAAACAAATTTGAAGAGCGAAATGGCAAGAAATATTCTGGCACAATATAATTACTTTTAGAGCGCGGTCTTAAAAATTAAAAGCTTGCTTTTTTATTGAAGCAATTGTTAGTTTTCAATTCCAGTTGATCATTAAGTTCAACGTAGCTATCATAGATTTCATCAGGTTGTAACTCTGTAAACCGTTTCACGTTAGCATTTCTAGATCGCGCTAACTTCAGGTGAAGTCCTTCGAAATATTTTTCACCTTTTTCAATAAATGACCATATGGGTCTGAAATGTCCTTTTCAGAAACACCTTTTCCAGTCAACTTAAGCAAATAGAGAAGTTCAATGCTACTTCCAGTATGCAAAGTTACAAACGATGGGACTGTGACGAAATAAAAAATTTGGCCGGTTTTGTCTACTTCGCGATCATCCTCTTCAAAATTAAACTCCAATGTGATATCATCGACATCATTTTCACTATCTATCCATTAGTTGGGCAAAAATAAAGATCTCCAAGGTATTCGATAATTGGCTGAGATATTGGTATTGGTCCATGACCTTTCTTTTTTAGTGTTTGTTTCAGTTAAATTTAGTGCTGAACGACTTTTTACAATTTTCACCACAAGTATAAACCATATTAAAGCAACAGAAACCACAACTCACCAGCACTTTAAGAAGATATTTTGCCGACCATCATAGATATTTCATAAAATCACACGTTGTTTGTATTGACCAGCGAAAATGTGGAATATTGCATCCTCTGTCACTCTTTCGTTAACCTTTTCTGCTATTTTTCTGAAGATTAGAGACTTCTCACTCGATAGAATCAGCTTTCATTGTCCATAACACAGAATTGAGTTTAAGATGCATTCAAAAGTGTTGCTAATTTTTCACGCATTTTTTTGTAATAACTCATGATAATTTACTCCTTTCATTATTTTTTTGAAATTTTCTTGAAATATTAAATGTAATATAGTGAGTGACTAAAATTTCAAGACTGTCTTTTATAGATCGGAAAAATTCAATTTGGAATTTTTAATCTTTCGACACTTAAAAAAGCTTTCATCCTAGATTACTCCTAACTTTGGGCTTGAATTGCAAGTGATTCGCTTATCCAATTAAAACAGGACAAAAAACTGGAATATTTCATCTTTTTTTGATTTCCTATCAAATTTTGAAATAGCCATATTGAAATTTTCACTGAGAAAAGTAAACTTAAACATGAGGTACCCCAAAAATACACTTTGGTACATTCTAAAAAACACCGACATATATATATATATATATATATATATATATATATATATATAGATATATATATAATCAATATATAGAATTTACTTTGCATTAAAAAATTAATTTCAAATTTTTAAATTTTTGAAATGGTTGTGTTATTCGAATTTATCTTGATAAAGTCTTTTCTAATGCTTGTATTGCATTGGTAGAATATACCTCTTTAGTATTTTGGGAACATCCAAGAAGTTTGTCAGATGTTTTAAAAATTTATATATATATATTTTGTACTGTTCATATTTTTATTATTTTTTATATAATTCTCCTCTGATGTTTCCTACAGGCCTATTCTTAATTGCATTATATGTACATAAACCTTCCAGAAAACGTATTCCTATGAAAATTTCAAAGATCTAAGACACTCACCTTATATGTAGAAGTTGAATGTCATTTACATTCTGAGCCATAATCTTCACAGTTATTTTTATATTTTTTCAAACAAGTTTTTATTACCCTATTGTTGAAATTTTAATCAAAAAAGTTGGAAATCTTCATTTTGAAGACGTGAAGAAAAATGTTTACCATTAACTTTACACCACACCCTTCCAAAGCAAATTTATTACTTTAATCAAATGTATTATTCAAAAAATACAAAAAATATAATATAATAAGTTTTGAATTTAGTAATGAATCTGCAAGTTATTTACGGCAGTAAACTTAATATGAAAAAGTGTCCAGTGAACCCCAGTGGCATAGCTCATGCCAAATTACCTACTGTGCGATTGGAAAAACAATATATTTGTAATTATTTCTGTACAAAATTTGCTTTTCTTAACCAAAGTGTATGTACGTTAGCCCCACCTTTAAAACAACCAAAAATATATTAAAAATTTTTAGAATATTTTTCCACAAAAATTCTTAAATTTAAGTGAATTTGACTTAAGCAGGCCCTTGGATGGAATAGTTTTCTGTTCTGAAAAATCTTTAAGTCCTGAAAACTAAAGTTAATAATTATGTCTTGAACTTTAAGTCCTGAAAACTAAAGTTAATAATTATGTCTTGAAGCTTGTATAGATATTGACTGTCCCATTGATCTAGTAGTCGTTTTGACTAATATATCAAAGATAATCAAATTAAATTAAACACTTCAAAACTTTGTGTATTTTTGTATAATATTAAGAAATAATTACTTAAATTTGCAATTTAATTATCTTTAGTTAATACAAAAACGATACCAGTTGGAGTCTAATATATATTATATATTTTTCAAGTTAATTAAATATTTTAATACATACACATTATAAATAAGATATTAAACATTTTTGACATTCATATAAAAGTATGTGTGTCAACATCGAACGCAGAAAATGACATCGGGTGATCACTTAAATTCAATAATATTTATATAAATAAGAGAACAGAACGTCTGTGAGGCCTCCTTTCTGCTAGCTACTTTTGCAATGAACCAATTAAGTGCAAAATAGGAAAACATGACAACTAAACCACCATCTATAATCTGTCAAATAGAGTCTAGATTTTAGACGATATTAATGTAAATAGTCCACTCATTAATGATTTATAAAGAATACCTGTCCACGTATTTAATCAAAAACCTAATTAATTCAAAATTCAATAACAAACAATTAAATGAACATGGGAACGACTTGATACACAGTCGCTAAATACAAAATTTCTATATATATGCAAGACTCAAGTATCATTCATGTAGGGTAAATACAAAGACATGAGGTTCTAAATACGGATCAAAATATTTTTTGAGTGAAACCAAGGCCGACTGTAATCACGGCCGGACGATTTGCAGTAAAATGAACTACAATGAGGGGCATAAATGCACCCAGCACAGGCCAACATTTGATGCAACAAACTGCTTTATGTAACTATATCAAAGAACTTGCTTTCTTACATAACAACAGGCTCTTGTAAGCATAATGCTTTTTTCAAAATGTTGACCTTTGAACAATTATATTTCTACATTTCAAAATCATTTTTTGGTATACATTTTATTTTGAGATCAGCATTTCTAAGCATTGTATTTTTTTATTTGTAAAAACCTCTAATTTGCATTGTGAACTCCTTTTTTGTTTCAAGACGAAGAAAATGATTGTAAGGCTACAAAGGTGAAAGTATTTTGTGATATTCTATATTCTGAATACTTGAACAAAATGCCAAGCTTTTCTCCCTTTGCAATAGCACTTTATTGCTTCTAAAGAATGAGTGTTCTCTAGAAGACTCTCAATTTGCAAGAATAATTATAGTTTGTTCTTCTCCACATATATTAAGGAAATTGTTGAAAACTCTTTCTCAAAACATCTGAAAAACAAGTGTAATAGATTTTATATTTTGATTGACATAAAAAACAAGAAAGAAGGCCCTTAAAAATTTTTAATTACTTCACTTAAGTAAATTTTTGCAAGATAATTCAAAAAGCATGTTAACTAACGTGATGCTCGTGGAATAGTTAAAATTCAACTGTGATAGCTCTGTTTAAGCAACCTGTGAAAAACTAATTTATTCAAAACTAACACAAGATTTTAATGTTAATTCTTTGTAGTTAACAAACAAACTTTTGGTATCTATGAAGGATTTGTCAATTCATTAATCCATAAGTACTTAAAGATAGATGAAAGCTTTTCACTAAATGGCTTGATTATCACATTAATGTGAACATTTCATCCACGCTTGATATACTACCAAAATATTTAGTATATTATATTGTGACATTATAGCTAACATGTTTCAGGAAAATAGAAGGTCTGTAGGCCTTTCGGCTTTCAGGATCTCAATTGCTATCAAGTTTAGTCACTAAAAATGCTGCAATGCCTCAGAGAAGGGAAAATATTGAAAAATTCACACATTAAATGTTTATATTTTGCTAAATTTCTTACAAATTATTTATTGATTTAACAAAGAATTTGTTGAAAAGCTGATTAAGGACAGCGCAAAATATCACATGGTTCCCTACACTACTGAATCAAGGCTTACTTTAAATCATGAAAATCTTGTAGCATGTTGTTATTTGTTATGACGAATCTTGACAAATAAAATAAGACTTAAAATGTAGAACAACAAGTTAAACTGAAATTATTGTTGATGGTGGACTTCTATCAGTGCATGTTTTCATAATACTTAATTAATATTTAATTAATTAAATCTTTGTTTCTGAAATTATTAGTCATCATTATTCACTAAAGATATATCCATTGCAAATAATATTTTTGTGAATATTAGACTTTAACAACGGACCAGAATACTAAAATTTTCGTTACTCTTAAGCTGAAATGCTTTTGTAAAGTAAGAGTTCTCGAGATGCAAAAGCATACATATTTCAACTGATTTTGATTTCATCTTAGAAGCGAAAATCATAAGAATGGGCAAGCTTCCATCTGCTTTATAGTGCATTTAGTATCCTATGCCTAAAAAGTGTAGCAAATGAAGTTAATTAATTGTTAACTTCTCTGTAATTCGCTAAAGATGGTGGATAATATTCATCAATAGCTTCAAATCATACCTTACAAATCCCTTGGTTGTGTGTTTCTTAGTTCTTCTCTTTATAAAACTTTTTTCAAATTATTAATGTCAATAATTTTAAGTCGTTTTCGTTGTAACTTTCATGAAACGTTTTCACTTTCTTCTGGTGTCATTGTGCTACACCATTATTTACTGCAAATTTACAAATTTGCTGTGACAAGAGAAGCTGATTAATTGCAGTGGAAGCAATAATTTGATGGCTACTACAACTTAAATTTTCTTATGCTTGTGAAAATTGTTAAAACGATGACGGGATATCAAAATCTCTACCAATAAATCAAAAACAAAGACAGGGAATTTAAACACATGCTTTTAAATATTGATAGTTTGTCTGTAAATTCATTTTTGTAAATATCCAGTGAATATTCTGACTTCTCTTATCTATAAATGCAATAATCTTATGTATTCACTAAATTTGGAATGTTTTCAATATCTTAGTTTATATATTATGTTCTCTTTGGTGAATATTTTGCTTTTCGTCATTAATTTTCATTTATTTCTAAATTAATGATATTTCTTCATTCAAGTAATATCCTCTTTGTACAGGTTGACCGTAATTCCATTTCCCTTCATTTAAAAAGTATTTTGTAAATTTCGGTAGAATTGCCCTAGAGATTCACTTTGAAGAGTTAATGTGCATAAATCAATTACCGAAATACACCTCATTCAGGCAGTGAATCAAGCAGGTAGGAATATCTCGGAGTTTCCCTTTCAGAATTCCAACTTGAATTTTGACAAAAAATTAAATATTTTGTCAAAAACTTTTAAAAAAAATATAACCTCAAATGATAACAATCTTTTTTGGTATAGATTTTTACTGCTTAGTAAAAGATGCTCACCTTATCACACTGTTTACAGTGGAGGCATTGGGAACTTACTCATGTCAGGAATTCGTTTTATCATTTTTAAGTTAAATAATGTCATGTATATTTTGTACACAAGAAAAATTTTTAAATTTTGAAGGTCATTTTAATGTTCTATTTGCATCATCTACGGACTGTAAGACTTTGGTACACAATATAACTGGCAATAACAGAGTTTTCAAAAAATCTTTAAAACTTTTAAAACACATTTGTCACTGTTGAAAATAATTTCTTTCACCTCTAAATTTTGCTGGTTAGGAAATGCATATTGGAAAAATGTTTTCACATGTTAAAACAACATGGAATCCTACATGCATTATTGGTATTTATTAAAATTACGAGGGGTTGTTTTAAAAGTTCTGAGACTTTTTTGAATTATGTGTATTATATTTGCTTTCGATCATAAGCTTAAAACAAAGCGTTTAATTTGCAATGTAATATATTTATTGAAGTATGATTTTTTACAGTAAGTCGCATTTTTCAAAATATGAACCATTTTCAGTGATACACTTATTCCTTCACTCGAGTAACTTTTGGAGTCTCTTTGCAAACCAACTTTGTGCAGTCTGCGGAATCCAGCTGTTGCTAGCTGCTTTTACCTTTTTCAACAAATCTTTCAATTTTCTTCTTCGCAAAGTCTTTTTCAAGGGACCGAACAAATGCTAATCACTTGGAGCAAGGTCCGGGCTATAAAGCGGATGAGGCAGGAGCTTCCAGTACTTTTTTAGCTGAATCGTCAATGTTCTTCGTGCTGGAGTAAGACTTGGCTACGCAATTTTTGTTCGTTTCTTCGATAGGTTTTGATGAAGATCTTTTAAGCTGGTGACGCATCTGTCATCTTCGATAGTGTCTTCTTTAGGCAGATACTCGATAAAAGTTTTCCCGTCGCTGTTCCAGAAGACAGTGGAAAAGACTTTGTCAACCAAAGAGACGGTCTTGGCTTTCAATTGTGTTTTTCTCCAGACGCCACAGGATGCTTTGATTGCTCCTTTGTTTCATGGCTGTAGTAAGGGATCCAAGTTTCGTTTGTGGTCACAAAACAAAGCCAAAAATGATCACCGTACTCTTCTAAAGTCAGTTTCTTTAATTCACATTTCTAAACTTTTATTGCGCACCAAGCACTTGAAGAATCGATCTTGCGCACAATTTACGCATGTGAAGAACATAATATACACGCTCTTTTGAAATTCCAACTTTTTCTGTAATATCACGGACAGTAACTCCCCGATCATCCTCCAAAACTATCCTAACTTTATTGATAAAGGTCTCAGATACTGCTGTAGAAAATCGTTTAATGCGATGTTCGTCGCCAAGACTGTTTCGACCAAACAAAGATGTAAGAGGGCCGAGATTTTAGAAAAATAAAAGGGTATTTTTTGGATGACCAAAAAGATATAACAAATACTTAGAAAACAACTAGAGCGCTGAAGAGCCTCTATCTACTCTTAGACGTTTCTAAATTTTTCCCAGCAAACTAATTATGCGTGTTCATTAAGACAAATGATATGAATGTAAAACAATGAAAATCTCTCTGAAGTGATATAAGGCAATTATTTCTCCAGACCTACACCAAATTTAAAAGCTATGATATGCTCTAGAAAAGAGAAATTTTGAATTTCATACATTTGCTTTCTTTTCCTTATCCTTATTAGTCTGTTTAAGTGATTGCGTTTTTGTATTTTCTTTTTTCCATCATGTTAATGCCCTCTCACTTGCTTTTGCCCCTGCTTAATTTCATTTTCGAACCAGATTATTGTGAATTGCCCACTTTTTGCAAAGTAATGTAAGTAGTCAATAAAGATATTTCTTAGGGTTACCTTTATTCAAAATTGAAAATAACAGAACATTTATATGTTCAGTATATGCAGTTATGTAATTATTGAGTGCAATATACATGCTAGAGGTACATGCAAACATTTAATTCCCTGGTTGCAAATTCTTATATTAAAAGGTGTTATGGTTTACAAAGTTAAGTAAAAAGATCATGACAGATTTTGTCAAATTCGAAACAGTGCTTAAAGCATTGCCTCATTGCCCACTCTTAGGCGAGCCCATACGTAAATTTTAAGCTAGAGAAATCAATTTTTGGATAAATGTCGAAATGAATTCATCCCAACTATAAATACACATAATATTTCAAAAACAATACTAAATGGCCCTTGAAAGTCTATTTGGATAGAAAACATGTGCTTAGCAATGGAAAGCTCAGTTCACAATATTAATTATAAAGTGGTTCATTGAACCTTGATGCCGGTGCAGATGTTTATATTTAAAGAGAAGTTTGATTGCGAGTTTCAATGTGAGAGTGTTATTGATGAAAACTAATGAGATCTCAATTTAGAGACTAATTACTATTTAGACAGCCTCTTAAAGGTCAAATATCTATGAAATCCTCAATGTTATTCAATATGTCATTCTCTTTCTACAAATTAACAAATAGGTGAAAGAAATAGTTATATATGCAACTTTTTCTTTGGCTATTAGTAAATAATTTATTAATATTAATTTAAGCAAAACAAATAAATGGTTTTAAATAGTCTAAAAAGATATTAATAGACACACTCTTTAGATTTGTGAAGCATGCATATTTTATATTTAAAAGATAGCCCATGAAAATGTATTTCATCAATTCAGTTTTTAAATTTTTTAAATTTTTTAGCAAAAATGAAAGTCAATGTTGAAAGCCTCACGTGGGCATTCCATCATGTACCTTCTTGTATACACCAATAGTCACCAGTACATGTTACACTTGCATGCAAAATACACAAGTTAGCTGTTCAAAACCGTCTGTTGTACTTATTTGATTGACATAATTACAAGTGGTTTATGATTTTTAAAGAATTTTTGTTTTAACATTATAATAATATAATTATTATCTATTTTCGATAAAAATGAAGAGAATATTAGNGCCTGTAAAAACCACGTCGGTTCTTCATAGTTAAACTGCCGAATATATATATATATATATATATATATATATATATATATATAATAGAGCACTAATTTAATGCATCAATGTTTTTTTCTCCTATTAATTCGAAACTAAGTGAAATTCAATATAATTGTGAGTAATAAAAAGTCGATACCTTGTATTATAAATGTATACATCATTGAAAGAAACTACACGGAGATTTAAAACATCCACTTTTAGAAAGCCCATAATCTCCGATTGTACTTACCAAATTCTATTTATAAGAGCTGTGCTGTTATCTTCAATTTACCGTTTACTTATGAAAGCTTTTGGTAAAATATTTAAAAATATATGATCTAATAAACATCCTGAAGATTTATTGCAAAAAACTTCAAAAGAATCACAAATATTCACAAATAATTTGGAAAACACTAAATAATATCGTATAATTTGGAAACTGCCATTTATTTAAAAACATTAATTCGTCGTAACGCAAACAACAGCCATAGTCGGATATTTAATATTTTCAATTTTGGCAAATAGATCAAATTATCAGTTTCGTATAATCTAATAATGGCTAGACAATGACCAATAATGGCTTTATTCAGTAAATCTGCTATCTAGAGAACAAATAAAATATATTTTTGATAATTAAAATTCAAATAGAAGATGAAATTATTTATCCTCGATAGTTCATAAAGCTAAGATATCTAATCTCAAATTCAATCTTTAGAATCCATGTCCATCTTTTGAAATTCATCCTCAATTTCAAACTTTACTATTTTAATGTATGTTTTACTGTAAAAGAAATAGAAAATTCCGGTAGTTCTAATGTAAAACATTTTCTCTCAAGTTTATCACAACGCTATTGTGGAGGCAATCTGATCAGACTGCATGATAATGCACTATACACACCTCCAATTGTGCTCTTAACTCAATATAACTAGGATTTACAATTTGTAATGTATCATATATCACAAACGTCTGTCGCATGTGGAACAAATTGAAACTGGAAACACGGAAGGCTCCAACTATAATGAAATTTAAAAAATTACTAAAAGAAAATTTACTAGCTGATCAATATATCTTAGGTTATAACAATAAATTAAACGTGTGGCGAAATTACTAATTTTAAAATGTATTTATTTTAACACTTTTTTGTTTATTTTTTTCTTTTAATATTTATGATTAGTGCCGTAGCTTTGTTTTCTACTTGTCTTATTGTACATGTTTGTAAAACTTTGTAAATATGTATAAACATTAAAACATGTAAACATGTGCAATGTAGACAGGAAATGTAAGAAAAATGTTAATAAAGCTATTAAAAACAAGTTTTCAATGATTTATCACCAATGTAGCCATCAGTTGGAGCAGCAGCAGCCTTTGTCGTCAATAAGCGATGAACTGATACTTACAAGTAAAACTTTCTTCATTATTTCGTTTCCTAGATTAGTAAAATATAGAAATGGATGTTTGAAAAGATTTCTTTAAAATTTTTAGTTTCTACAAAGTTATGATGTATTTGTGCAATTAATTTTCAAAATAATTTATTCATGAATATTTCAAAGATTGAGTAGAACACTTTTTTGAAAATTGTTAAAGTGCTATTTTACTTTTGATATACAATCATATATAATTGAATATCCTTTCCATTTTCAATTAAATACTTGTATACAATATGCCTGATACGCATTCAAGTATTTTTTTAGGTCTTTGTATAGCTGATGTTATTTTAAACTGCATTTGCAATGCTTGGACTATCTACATGCAGCAATGTAAAATTATTTTTAGTACATGCTAAACACTGCTCTTGTTTCGAAAACCCACTGTTTGCAACCAATTGATCATTAATGGACAATTATTTGTTTCAATGGCTTACCAATGGGTCATTGTCGGCTATACATAACTGGCCTTTTAATTCTCCAGGGGTCATCTGTCATTAATGGTAACTACAATGGCCCATTATATATATATATATATATATATATA
>CABFPE010000374.1:212058-225248 GCA_900660155.1 Hofstenia miamia
TCTACAATTTTAATATTCTCTATTCTCTTTACAACGGTAACAGTGGGAACCAGTGTTGGAAGAAACTTTGGAGTTTACCCTATAGGTACAGGTCAAGCAACCCTATTAATAAGCCGAGCTGCTTGCAACGCTAGCGGAAACAGAATGTGGGATGAAGCAAAAGATAACGATAGAGTTCTACTCGCTAACTTAGTTAGGAATTCAAATAAATTCATATTTTTCAGAAATATTTTTTGTCTCGAATGGATATGAGGTTGAATAGCAAATGTTTATTCTCTGTACTAAAATAGATCTTAAGTTAATTCACTACTGAGTAAGACATTGTTGAGGGATACAATAACATTAAGTGTTAAATTTGCCAGAACTTTTTTGTTATAACTGGAGCTCCATGGCAGGATAATTTCTAAATTGTATACTAACTGCAAGCATTTCATCCTAATATTTATTAAACTAAGTCCTCTTAAGTTTTAGCAAATGGTGCGTTTACAGCTTATTAATAAAATTTTATAATACTCAATTTAGAAGAATACTTTGTCGTTGATACAAAGGCTTTTTGTAAGGATTTCGTCTTTCATTGACCACAACTGATTATTCTCAATTGAAAACCGAGATCGAAATACCAAAATGTGACAGATCAAGCGTGACCAATCACATAGTTTTAGGGAGACACAATCTGACCGTTGAACTTTGGAAACGTGTTCTTGTCATTCAATGGAACAAGAAATAAAACTATGTTCAACATAATTTTTTTAGAGTTTTTTTGTCCCAATTCTGCGCTAAATGGAGAAATATTATAATTCATTGATAAGCTGGAAATGCACCTTAGAGATTGTACAATGAAGCAGTGTACATTTATATACTAAAGTTCCCAAGTTAGCTATTTTTAACATTGATGTGGACCCATACAATATTGCTCAAATATTGATTTTTAATCTGTGTAATAAAATTTATGATTTGAATTCTCATTCATAACTGAGCATTATTTTGTTTTAGAGTTTTTTTCTCATTATATTCACAATGCAACTTCAGAAGCGAATTTTCACTGTGTCTGACATCAATAGTTGGCTAGCCTCTAAGGTTAGTGGTTTGCATTTGACATTTAACTATAATGAATATAAATAGTATCCATAAATATACATTTTTATTGTATTAATCCTGTCTCTTATACTCAAATGCTTGATAACATACAGGGTTGGCTTGTTTTAAACAAAGCCTGCTGGTAACCTAGAGAGCATAGATGGAATCGGACCTATTATTTCTAGCTCAACATACGCGATCTTGGCTTGCTTCAACAAGTCTAGTTGGCTCGAACAATACCAAGTGGCTACTAGTGAAACTAAAAATCAGATATTAAGAACAATATGTACAGGAATATTAACAAAAATTTGATAACACAGAACAAAGTACATTAAATAATCCAAGTTTGTAGTAAGAATTTGCCCGTTCCCGAGCTTCTAATGTCCTTGGACCTAAAATCGAGCATCAGCCTTTGACAGTAAAAGCCATAAAAAAATTACGCTAGCATTTTCTCCGCCACTTGCTTGAGCTGAATGGATTTGAAAAGCCAATATAGCCAATCTTAAAATTTTTCTGGTGTTCTTTTTCGCGAAAGGTAACGAATTACTGGTATCAGTATATCAACAGAGTTCTTCCTAAGGCACTATTTTGCTTGTATGCTTATAAGAAAGTTGTCCTATTTAACTTATGTATTATTCAGTAATAATTAGAAACATCACAACAATATACATAAATATAGAGATTTTCGCGAATTCCAAATTTTATATTTGAGAAGGGATTGTATTTTTTAAATGCTCGAATATCTTGCTTATTGAAAATGTAATTGGAATTGTTCGATAATTATGGGCGATTGGTGGATTGTTTTAAATATTCCAGAAAGTCATTACTCTTTATACATTCATTAAAATGAAATTGAAGGGTCTGGCAATGATGGCTGTAGTAATGTTAATGATCGATGAGGGATCGTTTGATTGTTAGCTTTAACCTTAAGAATGACATTTTTATTTTTATGAATGTTTCAAAATCATGACTGTACATTACGGGTATTCCAAAATTTATTTTTTGAGCTTTAGTGTGGGATGGTGGACAAATTGTATAAAAATAATTTTAATAATAAAATTTTTCACGATTTGGTAAATTACGTCATGCCCTTTCTTCATTTAAATTTTACATAAGAAGGTTAAATAAGCAGTTTGTTATTGTTACGGAAAATAGAATTTAATTACTAAGTTGCTTTATATTCTCATTTTTTAGCCAAACCTATCCACCACTATAACATCTCCATTTTCAAAGACTGTCTAAGGTTCATATGAATATAAATATATTTTTAGTGGTTTTGATAAGATAGAACCAATACTTTCAACACTTTCTGCTACCCATGAATGAAAAGTGCCTTAAACAGTCTTACATTAGCTGTCATATATATATATATATATATATATATATATATATATATATATATATATATATATATATATATACATATATTTATCGATAGCTAACATAAATTGTACTTAGGCTTGCATATTTCAAAAGTCTTATTGTATCTATTTCTATTTCCAATATCAATCCCTAGCCACCAATTTCATTTAAAATTATTCATCTGAATTATAAAAACAAAGTTAATTAATGCGTCTGGGAGATTTTGAAGAAAAACGATTAACGTTTGATTCCTATTTTGGTAAATTCAAATGATCTGCTTGAGCAACACAGATTCCTATAGTCTAGCCATTATTTTTCAAAATAATGACTTTTTCATAAATATTCGTCACAAATATTTCTATGATCAACGTAAATTTGTTTCTGAATAATGCAAACCTTAACGACTAGTTTCCTCACGTAATAATATGATTGGCAAGAGGCATGTTTTCATAATCTGCATTTAGTTATAATTATAATTGTAATTTTTTAAAATTTTTTACTGAATATTATTATACTTGAGTTTGATTCAGACTTGTCAACGAGTCGAGCTTCTAGTGAGCCGAGCCGAGCCGATCCGAGCTTGAGCACAGTATTTGATATACAACGAGCCCAAAACGAGCCTATTTTAGGCAAAGCAAGTTTATAGTTCTGCTAGTTAGTTTGATTTTGGAGATTTTTCTTATTTTTTCATTCAGTATGCCTTGCTTATAATTTTACTTAAGAAATGTTTATTAAATAATAGGAAGAGCTAAGTTAAAAATTTTTTGAACATATTTTTAAAAAAAATACCGAGCTAAAACGAGCCTCATTCAAAGATTTTATATGGCGAGCCGAGCCGAACTTACACAAAATTTGAACGAGCCGAGCCGAGTCGAGCTTGGAAGTGTTGGCTCGTTGACAAATCTGGTTTGATTACAAGGTTCAAACAGAGTTCATAACCCTTGATGCAAGAACAGTGATTTAAGTGGAGCAGGTCGACTCGCCAGGTGTCTATGAAGAAAGGTTTTTCTAAATTGGGTGCTCATGGGGCAAATGTGGGAAAAAGACTAACTTGAAGTACAGTTGCATTACTTATGAGATTGCTAATCCGAGACTATGATATTTAATTGTGGGCATAAAAGTTATTATACAAATTAAGTAGAATATGTGTCGACCATGCATAGCTGGTGACCTTGAAGAATGTTGTCAACTTATTGGAAAAAGTGAATCTAATAAAAACTACTGCAATCACCAAGCGATAAAAGCTCAGTTACTAGACGCCGAGAGCTTGAAAAACATACCAATTTTTTATTTTCAAAAGCAGTTGACAACTATGGCGCGTTTCAATGAAAGCAGGATAATAAAGTTTCGAAAATTTGATTTTATTTAATTCCATGCTCTCATTATTTAAGTTTTACATAAGGTCTTAACATCACATTTCAAATTATTATGTAATTGCTAACTTAATTAATTTATTAAGATGTGTGGGGTAGGACGGTGGGGTATTCACATAATTCAAGTGTGGACGAGATGGAGTGAGGGTGTTAACTTAAAAGCAGGGGGTTGAGTTGTAATATTTAAGAAATACTAATGGATGGGTTGGGTTAAAATTCTCAAACGATTTTCTGGGTTCGTCATTTTTAATATTGATTAAGTTTATGATATGGGATAATGTTCAAGTCCTCTGAAAAGTGTTACGACTTGCAAAAATGTCCATTTCTCAGGAAATCTAGTGCCTTGATGTGTAGCTTTATTAGAAAACATGTTTTATCAATATATCAGGTGAAGGTGACAGACATTAAAGAAATAGACCTTGACAATTCTGCAATGCTTACAAAAAGTCGGGTCAGATATTAGTAAATTTTATTTGGGTTGGGTCAGGTCTGTTTTTGATGAAGGTTGTTGGGTTGAGTTTAAAAAATGTGACCCAGTTGCAGCACAAGTTCTTTTTATTGTCAACAATTTCAAATATTTTAGGAATACAGCATTATTTGAATGGGACGCATGGCAATAAATATCTGCATGTAGAGCGAAAGGAATACGATATTTGTAATCAACACCCCAACATGCGATCACTAATAATAAATTCTTTCAAGAAGTAAACGCGATGTAGAATAGTAAAACTCTGAATTGCTTGTATACTCTCAAATCTGTCTTGATGAATGCTATTTTTGGAAAAAGGTGCATAACCTTTTATTCAGAAAACATAAGTTAATTAAATCTTATAATGATTTTAAATAGAATATTTTGGTATTAATTCGCTCCAAGGTAAAGATGTCCTGTTGAATTAAGAGTAATAAACAAATTACAATTCTTTGAAATATTTTTCCATTACTAAATGTCAAATAGTTTCATCTATATAAACATAATTGCATTCTTGACAATCTTAAACAGACATATTCTTGTAGATTATTGTTTTATATATCTTAGCTTCTCTTTCAGGTCTCCATATCTATAAAACCTGAGCACACTTAAAAACATGAATGTTTGTATTTTTAAGTAATTATAAATAACGTATAGTATGTCTGATGTAATTTTGCTAACACTGCATATTTCATTGTGATATGCAATGTAATGTTACTAAATATATTTCCCAGATTCTATATACAGTCATTACATTCACGTGTTTCCATACCATGTAAAGTATCCCTTTATGATACTTTGCACAATTTTATGATGCATGGAGAAATTTGGGAGTGATCTCTTAATTTTAAAAAATTGCGAGATAAATATTTTGAAACAACAAACATTCACATCTCGAATAATACAGTGTTGCAAAAAATATAACTCAGTACACGAGATTTGTAAAGGGACGCTAACCCTAACCCTAACCCTAAACTTTTGCTTTACAAACCATATGTAAATAGTTATGAATATATTTTTACGGTTTTACAAAAAGTTGCTTTGATTCTGCAAGATATTCAAACTCAAAAATATGTAAATACTAACTTGGAGAGCACATTATTGGAAAATCTGTGTCTACCTACCACTACATAAAAACCATGTTCTACCAAATAGGCGAGCTAAAACTCGCTTTGCTGCCTTACTACAACTTGATAATGACGTCAGTTTTGAAAAAAAATAGAATTTATTAATGATATGTTCGATACCATTTTATACAGCATCAATGGCGATGCCTTATATTGAAAAATAAGTTGCTGTTGAAATTTTAACTCTAAGAAGTTTTAAAAGTGATAGAATTTTGAAGGAATTTCATATAATAAGATATGATAGATCTGTGTAATTGTAGATGCTATACAAATGAAAATCTTACTTTTGAATATGGATCGGTATTATTTTCAAACTGAACGTCCCAAACGTACCAAAGCTGATTTAACGCATTTAAGAAGCGCAGAAGAATGAAGTTCAAACTCGCCAAAAGAAACATTAGGCTGACTCTGTACATTGACTTGTTTCTTGAACTCTAAACATATTATTCTGAACATTTTCCCGAAGTATGACCTGAAAATTATATTCGTTAGATAGGAGATTTCGATCGAATTAATTGTAACTGTTTAATTCACCTAGTTCCTTGATTCTATGAGACCTAAAATAATAATGTATTTCTGAACATATTTAAAATTAAATATTTTCATGTATTTAATGTCTCTCGAATGTTCCATTATTTTATTGCAGTGGGGTTAGTCAAGATAATCCCTGCAATGAAGTCAACTATCTTAAGATGCATATTATTTAAAACTCTTCTTAAAATCATAAAATTAATACTAGAATATGAAATTGGTTTTGTGATATACAAGTGATTATCTATGCAAATACAAGTAGATTTACCTCCGATTCTAGGTATCCCACTGATATAATACTCGAAATAAGTTTTCATGCCTTGTGGAACATGTAAACAGGAAAAAGTACAATTGCAAAAATTTTTCACTTCGATTACCACCTCAAAAATATACACTATTTCCTTACGTATTTTTAAATTTTACAAAAAAGTTGAATGCCATGAAATAAAGTATCCAATTTTCATTTCTAAAAATTTGTTGAAGTGTGTTAATTTACTGTTCATGACTGTCATTCGATAATAGTGAAAGTATTTTATTTGAATTTCTTAAAAAATTGCAATGCCTCAAAATAATAAATTAATTCGTTGGTAATTAGTTAATTAGAATGGCTTTGATTTTTCAAATCACATTGATGTCGGAAATTAGGAAGCAATTCTCTTAATTTTTTATTAGAGTTTAGAATAATTTAAAATAACACATCCTCAAATCTTTAATGATGCTAGTTATGATAGAAAAATTTTCTTAAAGTTTTTATCTGAAAACTTTTTTTAATAACTGAATTTTTTTCATTCCAGATATATTTGAAAACAAGTTTTTACCCTTATTTATACGTTTTCATAGTTATCAGAATAGTTTATAATAAATTATCCTGTTTGCTGCCATGTGTTGGATTATAAATAATAATTTACTTTTAGCAAACGAAAATAAGCTAGACTACTTTTTGGCATTATCTAGAATTGACAGAAATTATATGTTACATTTTAAGAAATGAAAAATTCAACTAGAAAATGAATGTACTTTGCTGACACGAGTCTCAACATTAACTGAAACTCTTTGATTTTTCAACCAAAACGGATCTCTTCCCTGCAAATAATGATCCATTTTCTGAAATACTACTCAACAAAACCTGTCTCCCTTCTACTGTGCAGATGTTGTCTCAAGGATTTTTAAATCACCGCATTGTTACTTACGCAATTGTTGATAATGGTTTTGTCTATGTTAAATAAAGTGAAAATATCTCAACATTTTTAATTGTATGTTTCCATTATGTATGGAAGGTTGCAAATAATCAAGCGAAATTTTAAAATTCTTTAACAAAGCAATTGTGAAAAATATTTTGGGAAAATAATAGATGGTTCTTTACAAAAATTTTTGGCATTGAGTTGCCCACATAGCCTAATATATCAATAATTGATATTGTTTGTGTATATGTGTATATTTGAATAAAATGCACTTTATCAAATTCTTCGAATTATAAGGTTTTACCTTTTTTATGTAGCAATTGCAGAATAACAAGAAACATTTATAAGAAATTTATCTGTCATGTTTTTTAGAGCATTCTATTAGTTAGTTATATATATATATATATATATATATTGGCGCTATGTACTATGAGAAAATGAAATGTTTAGTACATAGCGCCAAAATTTGACAGTTTCCATAATACATAGCGCCAAATTTCCTAATATAGTAGCGACAGTCACAAAAATTTTACTGATTACAAAGCATGCAACTACAACAACAACATAACATCGGGTTTAAAAATTGTGTTATTTTTTATGGCATAGTAAAGAAAAAAAAATTTTCTCGAAAACAGGAATATATTGGCGCTATGTACTTTTATTGAAATATACTTAGCGCTATGTATAACATTCCTACAATGTTGCTATTGATTAAGTTTTGATGTGTTTTACCGCAATCTTAGATTCTAAATATTGTATTTACAGAATAAGTAAAGTGATATCAAAAGCATGAAAAACATTTACCCGCCAATACTTGTCTGTTTGTATATAATTCTAAACAATACTTTGCTGTATAGGTTGTGACATTCTGTTGTTGCAATGAAAGATACTTCGCTTTTGTTAAAGTGTTCAAACACATGTATTCAAACTTGCCACAAGAATTTTGATATTGTTTATATCAATATGCAATGCAAATCATTTCAGAGTTTGCACAGTATGCAGTGCACATGTACATATATTAATTTTAAATGATTGACAGAATAACACATATTTTATTGATTTCAAAGAACTTATTCTTTCATTATTTTAGAGATGTGCGAATATGTTAGTGATAGTGAAATCCTTTCAGTGCCTTTGGAGAACTTAATGCTCAAAGATCAAGAAAAGCAAAGTGATGAGATGGAAAGTAGTAATCAAGGCAAACCTAGCATATCAAAAATGAATATAAAATCAAAAAAGATTAAGGGTAAGCGCAGACAACCTTTTCTACAGAATTGTATTCTGTGCAAAAAAGAATTAAAGAAGATTCGTGATCATCTACGCTACAGTCATAAAGATGTAAAATCAGCGATACGGCAAGTGATATTGGATTACTATCGGACGAAGAACCTCAAAAAAGTGTACCAATGTTCAACTTGTGGTATTCGAGTGTGCAATATAAAACGTGATTGCAAACGCTGCAGATGTTGCACAAGTAAATTTCAAAAACTAAACAATCCGTCTGATTTGGAAGAACTTCCCAACTTTGTAAAAAAATTTATTAAAATAGATGAAGAGGATATCCAAAAAGCGTCTTCATCCTCAGATGATGTAGTCAAAATCGTAGATGAATATATGGCTCATTACAAGGAATTGATGGTTGCTGCTAATGTAGATGAAGCAAGTATAAAGGCTGCAGCAAATAAAACAATAAAGGAACTACTAAAATTTGTTGCAATTAGATCAAAAAGCCTAGAAAATGCAAAATTTTTACCAGCAATCATTCGTTCTTTTAAAGCAAAGTATCATTTACAGTCAACATCTATTGTGCGATATTTGGGTGATATAAAAAAATTTGTGAACTATGTGTTTCTGCACTATCAAGAACTTAAAATTAACGTTAGATTATGGGAGGCAGCAATAGATGAAATACGAATACCCTATCGAAAATCAGCTGCCCGCGAAGAAGTTATTTCTAAAGAAAAAAAATTTGAGAAATTACCTACATTTCAAGAATTAAGGGATTGTTGGCAAGAATTAAAAATATTTTTAGAAAAATCTCATGAAGAAATGTCTTATTCAGAGATAATGGCGTTAAACTACTTTTTAATGCAGTCGAAATTAAATGTTCGGCCACTTCCCCTGTTATCTTTGACTTTCAGCGAATATTGTGCCCTAAAATCTGGAGAATTGATCAAAAGCTCAAAAGGAAAAACCGGTTAGAATAGAATGCATATTAATTAACAGTAATAAAATTTATGAAATGCAAAGGCTGAGAAATATATGGTATTTGTAAGCATATTTTGGGTAGCAGGGTTGAGGGCTCTGGGTGCACTTGTTAATTAAATATTGCAAATTTATGCGTCTCCAAGCATTTGTATCTTGCTGAAATGCATTCTAATTCTAAAAATTAGGCTACAAGAACAAAGTATGTATAAAGTTGGATGATTTCCAAGTTGAGTACATGGACAAAATGATACAAAAATATATGGAGCAATATAATACTCAACCCAAGTACTTGTTTGCTTCTGCTACTAACTGTGTCGAAAATAACATGAATCACTTTGTTAAAAAAACTTTTGAGAAATTTTTTAATAAAGCGCCACTTAAACCAACTGAAGTGCGCAAAGTGTGGGAAACTCACTTATCAAAAATTGACGTTTCCCCAACCAAAAAAAGGTTGCATCTTCAGCAAACTGGACACAGCCAAGCAGTTGCTGATAAAAGCTATATTGCTCCAGCAACAACAAGTGCAATGGAAAATCTTTTTGAATTCTATGCTTCTCAATTAGAAGAAACCCCAACAACATCAAAATCAATGACAAATTTAAATACTCGCAAAAGAAAATCAAGGCAATCTTTGAATGAATAATCATGAATTTTATACACTATTTTTTGCATCATAGATATATAATCAGGATTAAAAAACGTTTCATTGTTTTCATTATAAGCTAGCTAGATATATTATAGATGCCATACTAAAGGTCTTCCAATTTTCATTTTGCTACATGGGTTACATGTATAATTAAAAAATACAGATGTGAATGCAATATATGCATCTTCTAATATAGTAATCTATATGAAAATTAAAAATTTTTTTTCTTTTTAAATATATTTTTTATAGTGGTACACTGCGCCAAAAATACATAGCGCCAAAATATTCATGGTTTTTGTACAAAGCGCCAATATATTCCCTCACAAATGAGTACATAGCGCCAATATATATATATATATATATATATATATATATATATATATATATATATATGTCTATCGTTATTTATTAAGGTCAAATATATTTATATTACATTAGATTGAATAGCTTTTTAATAGTTATGTGCCTAAACTTATTTTCCATCTAATGATTATAAAGAAGTGACAATACAGTGCTTCTACACAATAACGAATATATTTAATTGAAATTTTAAAAATATAAACCATCAACAATTAATAATTATAATTCTATTACAAAATATTAACACCAACAACACAGGTTGTTGTTTTCTTTACCGCTGGAAAGTGTAAACTATTAAATATTGAACCTATGAGTTGAAGTAAAGTATAAACACTCATTTTGCGTGGGAAAGTGCATATATCAGATTTGACAAAAAGTTGTCATCAATATTAGTAGATATTGTACAGAGTAAAGACGTAACTCTAATGGAACTTGGAGAAATTCGAGCTTTACTTTTGCAGAACTTATCTCAATGACACATTGCGACTATCTGCAAAAACAGCAAGACAACATTAGCTCGGGTGCAGCAACAAATGTCACAAAATCAATTGCCATATCATAATAGAAGCAGATGCGGCCGGAAATAAAAAACAATCGAGCATTAATCAGGATGCAGCAACAAATGTCACAAAATCAATTGCCATATCATAATAGAAGCAGATGCGGCCGGAAATAAAAAACAATCGAGCATTANATATATATATATACATACATCTATATGTATATGAATTTATATGTATGTATTCATTTATTCTGTGCAAATATATATATATATTACGGGTAATACTTATTAATTTTGTTATTATCTCAAAATATTTTGTAGCTAAAGGTTTTGCATAAATGTCAATGCAGTGCTTCTTCACGATAGAGAATATATATAAATGCAATTTTAAAAATATATGACGTCACCACTTTCTAAAAAACGTTTATTTTCCATCAGCTGATAACTAAAGTGGTATTGGTTCAAAATTAGGCGTTATTTTTTAGTCATTTTCTGACAAAAAATGTTTTGGCTATTAAATAAAGAAAAGAGGCTTATTTATTAAGTGGATATTCTTGGTAATTTAATATTTGAAATTAGTTTTAAATTAATTCATAAATCTACCAATCTTTTACTTTACTTAGTAATTCTTTTATTGCAGTTGCGCAAATTCTTTTTGTAATTTTATGTGTGCACACATTTATGGTGACTACAAATCAAAAGATTAGTTTGTCAAATAAAATGTTAAAAATTCTGTTTGATTGGCTGAAAATTTGTTTGAAAACGGTTATATATTTCTCCAAAACTGGTTTTTGGCTTTACTGGAACCAAACAATAAGGATAAAAGCGTTTTTTTAATGATTTTGGTTTTATCAGTCTGACTTAATTTTTGGTTAGAATTAAACGGTCTTTATTACTTGAATATTTGATGTAATGATGACTAAATCCTTTCTGAATTACCTCTATCACCAAAATTGAGGTCTGATTTTGTAAATCTAATTGCAAAGACAATTTTACCAATTCTTATTTCAAAGGGACAACATGACATTAGGAAAAACCTGAAAATAGGTCGCTTTTGATCTCTTAATTTTGTTAAAAGCATTTCAGGTGAGTAACAGTCTTTCTCTCATAATTTATTGACGTTTAATTAAGTTTCAAATCAGAAATATATTTAATATAATATTTCCTATTACTTCTGCCATGTGATCTGTTCGAAATGTATAAAATCAATTAACAATTGACAATATATTGCACTGCACACATTTATCGTTGTCGTATGCAGAAAAAAGATGGTCATGCCAAATAACAGGCTGCGTTCTCTGTTTTTGTACGTGAATTTTGAAAATTAGGTTCAAACATTAAATCTAAAGGCAACGCAAATCTGAGCTGCCTTTAGATTTAATGTTTGAACTGAATTTTCAAGTCGGTTTTACATATACTGTGTGCGAAATTTCTTAACCTTCTTAAACTTTTTTTCACATTTATGAGAATTTTCTCCAAGTAAGTGTATTAGCAAATAGAAAATCGTGAGACATGGGCAGGTATACTGAGGAATATGCTTTAATTCAATGTTGAAAATTTCTATTAAAGCGTATTGATATGGCTAAGGTTGTTGAAAGGATTAACAATTTTTGAAAAAGATTTAACTTCTCCCCATACCCAAATGTTCATGTATTATAAGGTTTTGAGCACATGGAAGCCAGAAAGAACTTTCACTGTTTCTTGATATGTGGAAACATATCACAAACCCATTGAGGGCTAAAAATAAAAAAAAACTCTCATCAATCACGTGGTGCTTTCATATTCAGGATTGTATTAATAGTTTTGAGCTATAAGAGCTTAAATTTTTTTTGTGAAAGATTTTCAAAAAAAATTAAAGTTAACTACAATTAAATGCTTCTACGAATAATATGCGGAAATTGAAACATATAATTTCCTAAGACCTGAAATAGACAAGCATTACAAAATAAAATCTAATTACGTAGTATTTTATGTATGCTAAATTTCAATAACCCATCGTATAATACACTCTAACCACTAGCATAACTACCGTTTTTATAAATATGGCTAACTATTGAGCTAAAAGAAACGGAATAACCAAAAAGAGGCTTAGAGCCTTCACTTGATATTAAATCTTAACTTATCTAAAAAGGTGCAATACAATCATTCCAAGGTAAAATCCCGTAACTCATTTCATTTCTGCCACTTTCAGAAAACAGGTGTTTCTTATTGTTGAAAAAATGACAGTTGGACATAGGCAATATTTCATTAATAGCGGATGGGCATAGAGTTCTGCATCTCTTTAACGTTTGACTTCATAGTAAGCTGCTTAGCCTTTTACTGAGCCCCTACCAGAGTTGCAAATGAGCCGGGCT
>CABFPE010000374.1:225269-239019 GCA_900660155.1 Hofstenia miamia
ATACAATCATTCCAAGGTAAAATCCCGTAACTCATTTCATTTCTGCCACTTTCAGAAAACAGGTGTTTCTTATTGTTGAAAAAATGACAGTTGGACATAGGCAATATTTCATTAATAGCGGATGGGCATAGAGTTCTGCATCTCTTTAACGTTTGACTTCATAGTAAGCTGCTTAGCCTTTTACTGAGCCCCTACCAGAGTTGCAAATGAGCCGGGCTTGTGTTTTTAAAATATTAGACATTGGTGTTATAACAAAATGTTGAAGTTCCATAAGACTTGATTATCATGCTGACCTCTAATTTTTTTAAGTCGTGCTTGACAAATTTTGAACCGTGTTGGCATAGACCCATAAAAAGCTGATTTGGCTAAGCCAAGTGAAGACGGCTCATTTACAACTCTGTTCGCTACCATAAATGAAAATCCTTGCAATATTGATAATATATTGCAGCTTCCCAAGTCTCAAGAAATATTGTTTATGCACCTATGCACTGCATGACATACCTGCATATGCATACGGGAGTATAAAAAAAAATACATTCCATTTAAAAATATTGAGAAGCATTCCCTTTTATGAAATATTTGAGATTTGCTCACATTTACTAAAAGTGTATTTTCAGACGACATCGTATTTTTCGAATGGTTGACTCCAATAACCGAGTCAACCAGGTAACAATATTATGCCATTTGTATTGTTATTATAGTTAAAATTCACATCTTAATGAGAACAAGTTCCCTTCTAAGATTGAATTTAATAAACAAATCGTAGTAACTTGTAGAAATACCCATGAAACAGGTTCGTATTTAAGTGCTTCTTCAAATCTTTGTATGACGTCAACTCTCGTAAATTAATAGGAGTGCTATGCCATAAGTTCGTACCCACAATGTTAAAGTTACGTGACGCAAAATTGGTACGACCAAAAGGAATGTCAAAATCTTTAGATTGTCGAATGTTCTTTAAATTACTTCGAGGGTGAAGAGTATTAGAGAATCAGAGAGGTAAATTGGATCTATTGACGATTTTGAAAGTAAGGCACAGTAACTTGAATTGAATGCGTTCATCCGCCGGGAGCCAATGTATATCGTGAAGGTAAGGAATGTGATCAGTCCATTTACAGCCAAAAATAATACGGACACAGCTATTTTGAATGCGTTATAGCTTTTAGAGCGAGTTACAGTAATTCAATTTGCATAGTATTGTTCACATGCTTATGAAGGTAAGGCTCATCTTTTACTACTTCATAGTAAATCATATCAGCATTTGCTCTGAATTTCATATCATGCTAATGTTACATTGTATATGTATAAGATAAATAACATATGTAAATGAATAATAGCGCCCTAACCCATTATTGCAAGTGTTGGGCCAACCATATCTGATGTTGACGTTAGGTCCTTAATAAACTTACATTATTATATAGAAATCATACTTTAACCCATAATTAAGAGAATAATCGTGGAATATATTTAAAACAGTTATGTAAAACTATAAGAAATTATTAGGCATTTAAATAAAAAGCTGTCTACATTTAGAAAATCTAAAATCCTTAGGCAATGCATGAACAAACATGAAATTGCTGATGTTCGCAAGTGGAACAAATTGATTTTAAAGACTTAGCTCCTCAAACTTCAACATTGTTACTGCTACTATTCGACATTTTCAAACTTTATCAATATAATTCTATTTTATTATTGATAATATTGTCAGTCATTGCAATGTGCTTCGATATTTGAGCCTTCAGTCGACTGCACTCAAATCAACTAAAATTAAGGCCTTATTTATTTTCTATATCAATTTTTTATTCATGAAATTGAGAAACCTTGAATTTAATTTTTTCAAATTTTTTGTTTCAGAAATAAGTTTATATATATTAAAAACTCTTTCTTGACATGTTCTAAAGATATTTGATAAATGTGTTTTAAGTGTAATAAATAAGCTAAGCTTTCTTAAACTTTATTCTTTATAACATTTTGATAAAAATGAAATTATTAGACATAGTCTAAGATATGCCATGTTTATTATTTTCAAATTCATTAACAAGCTAGTTACTGTGTTATTTATGGCAAGTAAATTATAATTCCACGGATTACTGATATTCGGACAACCCACATATAGTTTTCAAAAACTATTTTTGACAAATTTCAACAAACATATATGTTTAGAATTTTCACTATTATGAGTACTCTTGTATTAAGTGTTTTTTATACATGTGTTGGTATATATGCAGATGCCAGATAGAATTGCACATTGCTTTAATTGTTTTTTGAATAAATATAGGTGTACTCTATTGGATGCAATACAGAAAAAATATATATATAGCTTTGCAATTTTGCAACTATTTTTACTCAGTATTAAATTCTAAACTAAAAAGTAGCAGTAAATCTCATTCAGTTCCATCTTAACCCTAAGGTATTGCACATTTGCAAAATTTAGTTGTAATGAAAATGGAATTTTTTTTTGTAGAGCAGAGTTTTTATAATGAGATTGGTATGTAGACAAATTGCTTCAACTACCTCAGGTTGATAGTGAAATAATAAATTTGTAGAATTTGAACAAATTCATATTCATTACATTTCTTATACTTATATGTATCTTCACATCGTACATTTTAAATTTTAAGAAATTCTGCTGGACTGTATTTTCTTTGTTTAATAAGACAATTTACTGAAGATGAAGTTGAGGCGGTTACAAGTATTTTTATTTTCAAGCCATTATATTCTGTTATTAATGGAAATTTGGTGCAACAAGCATCGTAAGCATTTTGTATCATTTTTTTGATATCTTACGAATACATTTCATGACCTTGTTGTGTTGTGTCTGTTATGTGACACAGTAGTGCTTTGCTGTTGTGTTGGTTGATGTGTGAAAAAACTCACACAACGTCAAGCCTGAAGTATATGCAAATATGATTTTTTACAATGAAAAATCTAATTTTGACAAAAGTATTCAATTCTTTCTATGCCTAGAGTTCAGATAATGACAGAAAGTCAGCTACCTTCAAATTTTTTCTTGAAGACAAACTTTGTGAGTCCTGTTCATATTTGCAGTGCGTAATGTCAGAGGTAGTTGCAAATCTAAGACGAAAAGATGGAAAAGGCCACTTTCTATTTTGTAGTCTTTTCAGATTTTAAATATCATTATTAATTTGTGAATTATAGCAGTTTAAATATTTTTTGGGAAAAAAATTACAAATTTTGACAAATTCCAATTGGAATTATTGCTAAACGTAAATTGATGAAAATTTGTCATTAATTCAATAATTTTTAAAATTCAGTGTTAGCTATACAAGTTATAGAAGACTATTGTTAGCATTGAAGTTTCTATATAAAAAAAGGATCAAATAATGGACACATAGTTGCCAGAGATATTCTATTTGAGAACAGTGTAAGAGAGGAATGTGCTAAAGGCAGGAAATAGTATAAAATTCTGAATCTATGGCTTAGAAGTACTGTAATAAAAATTCCATTCTTTGCCTGATATAGTTTTTAAAGTGTATAAATTGTTTCGTCAATATTTGTTCAATAAATATTTCCAATGTTAAATATAACTTAATGTCTCAAATCTATCAGCCAAAAATAGTTCAGTTTCAACAATTATTAGAAAATTATTTTTCACTTGCTTGTTTTAAAAATCTGCAAAATTTCATAAAAATCCGATGAGTAGATACAAAAATCATGCGTAAAATACATAAACACAAATCTCTTATAATATAAATGGAAAATTATACGAGAATAAAAAATATGTAGAAATGCCTTTATAAATTGATTAAGCAATTAAGTGAAACATAGTATGTTTGATTGATTTCATCTGCGCTATTTGACCTAAATATAACTGGTTTTTGTTCCATTTAAGGGAATTTGCAACATTTCCGTCCATTTATTAGTTTGCTTAGTGGAAGTTACTTCCATAGAAATTCTTCCGCATTTTAAGAGAACAAAAGATCTATCATGCAAATTCCCTGAAGCAGAAGTCATTGTACCAAGATAGATGTTACTTCAATAAAAATATTAAAATTCATTGATTAGTTATTAGTATTGAGTAAAAATAGACTTAGGTAGCAAAGAATGTCCCTTCTCTGGCAGTGTTCGCACATACCATATATTAAATGATTTAAAATTACCTTCCTAAAAATGGATTCTTTCCCGAAAAGATTAACCATGTCTATGTATATGTTTTCCTTGCCTTTCTCATTTTTTGCGATCTAACATTAAAAATACATTTAAAATTATGTGTTCTCATTTATAGTTATCAATCTAGAACAAAATATTTTGTATTATAGCTATTTGTGTAGCACGAAATATCGCTGTGGAAATTCTTTAATTTCCTTCAATTTATATAATATTTCCAATGTTATAATTTTTTATAAATGTTCACACCCTTGGCTCTTCAGAAATTTTAGAATATATATTTCGAAGGGATATGATGATGAATCAGCCAAATCTTGTGATATTTTTTACGATCAAGACAATGATTGGGGCAATCAAACTGAATTTATACCCGAAGATATTGATCAAGCTTCTGAAGACAGTGTCATATTATATGTCTGATTCTAACAAAGTTGCTGATGCCGCTACTGTTATTCTCTGTTTTCCTCTGTAAAATTTGTTTTGCCAAATGGTATAGAATGAATCAAGCATGATGGTAGTACATCTACAGTTAGTCATGGCCTGGGAGAGAACTTTCCCAACTTATTCAGCACCAATTTCTTCGAATAAGAATTGATGTACATTGGGGAAATGAACACGTTTCCATGGTACTTTCCATTGGATTTATGGTTAAATGGCATTGTACAATGCTCCACTCTACATGATAGGCTTATTTTTGCACCACAATGTCTACCAATATGATAGCAGAATATGTGGCAAGCTGGCAGTCGAGCTGAAATCGAAGCATTTGTAGGGCTGCAACTTTCAAAGATCAACAATGTCCTGTGAACATTATCCCCAAACCAAAAGTTGCCTTCAATTTAATGATTCCTTACAGAGAAATAAGAAGAATGTATTGACATCAGTACAAGAAATTGTTGATTTTTTGATATGAAATGCGGAATATAATATTTTCAATGATATCATTAGTTTTGAGGAACAATTAAGTAGGGACAAAGTTACTTTTATTTGATTATTGATGCAGTTAGGAGTGAACATAAGCAAAAATATGCTAACAGGTCTTTGATGCTAATGTATGAACTTATAAGTTGTTGGAAATATATGCTAATTGTTTGATATTTTATTTCTTTTGTATGTGTCGGATTTAGCAGGCACAAGACTCTAAAAAATTACTTCCGAGCTGCTCATCAATTAGTTTAGAAAAAATATCAGTTTACATTTAAATTGATACACATCTTCTCTTGAGATTTGAAGATCAAAGGTAAAATATTAGGGAAAGACGCTCAAAATTCACTCGTTGTTAGCAATATGGCGCCATAGCAACAATCGGTCTCACTCAAAAAATGATCTTGGTTACACTTGAAGTCATAAGTTTTTTAAGGAATGTAAAATTTGCAATTTTAGTTGCATAACCTATGGTATAAGAAAGTGGAATGATAATCACTAAAACTTCCAACTGCAAACATAAGACAAAGAATAAGCGTGTAGAATAAGCTGCAAATCTTATTAAAACAGAATTCTGTTGTGTGTCTACTTTAAAAATATTCAGGAATAACAACTTTGTAAATGGTGGAATAAAAATTGTTTGAGAATTCAGCAGTTCAAATTAGATAGTGACATTATTTCGTCATTATAGATAATGTAATGCCTTACTTAATCAGGTAGGTCAATCATTAGCAAAAAAATTAATGGGCAGCAAGCCTTTGTGGTGACAATTACTCAAAAGACAAAAGCCTATATGCTATTCATGATGTTTCATAGGTCATATGATATTTTTCAAAAAAAATCAACGATAACACCAACCAGGGTTCATTTTGCAACAAAGTAATAATTTTTACAAAATTTAGAAAAATGACAATAAAAAAATTATTGTCAATTTCAACAATTGGATTCTGGAATGACTACCTTTGCATCTAACCTCGAATTCCGGGGCTTTTGAAGTTCATTCTGTACTCAATTCGGGGTTTTGTTGTCATAAATTTTGGAATTTATCAAGACATCGAAGTTTGAGAAGAGCCAAAATTCTTAACTAATATATTTGTTGTTTTTCTTCCGTACTTGGAATATTTCGTCTACATTTTCATCTACAGTTGGCAATTTTTAGAAATTGATCGTCTATTTTAAAAAAAAAACTAATTTTGCGTCTCCCTCCCTGCTTTTCTCACAATTAGTACGCCCCTGATTAACTTACTGAGCCATGACACACAATGCTTTTCCAACCTAAATAACAGCTGCAGTGTCATGGTTAACAACATTTTCTGCAAACTTGCTTAATTTTTTTAAATATCAATTCAAAGAATTCTGCCTTGCTGCAGTTTGCAGATGTTGTTCAATAAATTATCTGTTCAAGGAGTAAACTAAATTCTTTTCATAATTAATAGTTCCTACTAAAAATTTATAACCAAACAAATTTTTTCTATGGTGTTAAGTTTACTTATTGACCCAGACCAATGAGATATTGTAAATTATGTTCCTGCTTCTGCCTCTGGAAAATTTTGTTTTACTTTTTACAGTTAAAAAGATATCATTAATGCAACTTATTTAACATTTTTATGCATAGAAAGGAATTTTACGTCAAAATATATCAGCTTACTTTATACAGTGCTCTTTCTTCTTTCATTTACAAAATTATCATTCTTCAAATTTTTGAATCAAATAGCTCGGTATTTCCTATTTTAGGGTAAGAGAATACTTATTGGAAGCTTGCAACATTCACTTATGTATATTTAAAATGCATTATATAGTAAAGTGTTACTCCATTTCTTTGAAGGAAACTGGAATGCATCTCAGTAAACGATTTCTTAGTCATTCCACTGTATAGAATTATCTGGCTCATGGCAGGTAGCACATAGAACAAAGAAGCAATGATAAAAGCACCAAGAGCTTCAGGAGGCCCCCACAAATTAATTTCACATGTATACCTCGTCGAGTTCGGATATCTTCGAAAATCTAAAGACATATTGATAATCTAATTAAGATAATTAATAATGAAAAATTGAATGAAACGATGAGATCCACAGAATAAATACAAAGAATACCTGATCCTTTAAATATTAAAAATGTCATGCCCAATGTCACAATCCAGAGTAGAGCTAATGCCAGTGCTTTATTATTTCTTGTAAGATATGTTGCTCTTTGGAACGGCATCATTGTAATGATGTAGCGCTCGATTGCAATGAGCGTAAGCACCATGGGTGAAACAACCTCTGAGACCCCATAGAATGCCTCGAGTACCTAAACTTATTTTAATAGCTTTCCATCAAGAGAAGCAGTGAAACATGTCCAATCAAGAATACTTCATTTTTGAATAAATATTTTTAATACATAGTATCTTGCAACAGTATATGTATTATATGCAATAAATTTGAAATAACAAATATGTTTGAAATGTCAAGAGTACATTCAGAAAATCCACCGGTATTCATTGATTGCAATATGTCAGCTATTTTAAAATGGTTGGAAAAATTATAGTGCTAAGTCAATGAGATGCTTGCACTACAATGTATTTTTTGTTGAGATTTTTTTATTAGTTGAGTTGAATTACAATTTTTATGTCACATATTAAGTTTAACCCTAATTAATAATACTTAGTATATTGTTATTTACTACACAAAAAATTACTCTTACACCCAAAATATCTCAAAGTTTATTGAAATATTTCGTTCTTATGGTACAAAGCTAAATCATTGCAATATTGATGCGACATTTTAAAAATAATGTCCTTATTACTTGGGTGTGTTTTTATGTTGGTTTGGAACAAGGACTTATATTTGAATACATCATTTTGTTGTTAAAACATTTTTCCTTGCTACGGTTAAGAGAATATATCAAATAAACTAATCCTTAAAACATTTATTGGTGTAGTGTCGGGAAAGGTTTTGAAATTGCGGTAACCGCAAGCTTTCGTCGTGAAGAAATTTCTACACATACACACCACCCCACAGCCTTAAAAATTCGGCTCACAAATCCCACTGCAAAGGGTTTGACAAACCTGTCAAATATATCAAAAAAAGCATTTGTAGAAACTGAAGATTTTATTTATATTTTAATATACATTACCATATATAAAATTACTATAAAATTTTGAATATTAATAGCTATTCTCACCATAGTTATATTCAGTAAGGCTGTTTTTAAAAGTTTGTGGTACTAATAAAATTTCTTAGATCGCACAAATCCTTTACTGATTCATTGTAGAAACAGCTACTTATTGGAAATTTCTTGTCACGTGACTCAATAGAAGTAACTAAATTTGGTGATATTTTGAAGAGCAGATTATGTAACCAGCATGACTCAATTTACTCTGTGCATGGCGGCTAATTTCAAAAGTTTGTCACCTTGAAACAATTTTAAACAGTCAGTAAATATAGAAGACATTGTTCAGGAAAGATATTTATGTGAGGAAAATAAACTAAATATATGTTTTATTTTTTTATATATACATATATATATATACATACATACATATATATATATATATATATATTTATTATATATATGAATATTTTGATAGAACACTAGAAAAATTTTAATATATTTTCCATACTTATTCTTGAGTTAAATTAGTTATTTCAATATATTCTCTTTTCATATTTAAGTTTAAGTAGAACCAGAGGCAAATCAAGAGGGGAGAAGTGCCCCCCCCAAGCAGAACACAGATGATTACATTCATTGTGAAAAGTATGTTATTTAAAGTTAAATACAATTGGTCTTTATTTTGTAAAACGATTTTTAAGAAGCTGCCACCTACCCAGAGATAATATTGCCACCTCAACCCATAATAACAAGTCGGGAAAATAACATCAAAAGACATTTATTTTGTATTTGCAACAAAAATAGACTACCAGGTCTTGCATTTCATTTACAATTTAAAGCGGATTTCGAACAGTTTTAGCACTGTTATAACATACTTTGGCCATTTTAACATTAAACAGCCCAGCGTCTGTTTTAAAGGACCAACCGTTTTCCACATTTACAAAGAATTTTCTCCAAGCCTATTTCCAAATTTGAAAATCTTGGGGGATGGGTATGTCTATTGGGGAACATACATTAATGTTATGTTGAACATTTCTATTAAAGCTCATTGCTGTGGCGGAGATTGTTGAATAGATAAACAAGTTTTCCAAGAAATTTTCGAATTTTTGAAAAATATTTAAATTCTCTTTATATTTAGTGTTCATGTATTTAGAAGGTTTTGAGCCACTGGAGGCAACAAAGAACTTTGACTGTTTCTTGATTTTGTGCAAAGATATTCTAAGCCCATTGAGGTGTGGGGTGTGCAATGTCAGTGGTCGCAGGGCCGAAGGCCTCTATCATGTGGTGCTTTCAGATTGAGCACAGCATCAATAGTTTTTGAGTTATAAGCACTTAAAAATTATTTATAGGATCTTGAATATATATATATATATATATATAATACCTCCCCCTCAGAAAAAAAGCTGGGTGCGCTAATGGGTAGAACTGTGCACACAATAATATTCTAAAATGATATTTTTCCAAATTGAGAGAATTTATCAAGGCGCACTTATCTAAATAATCTAAACCTCTATAGCTCAAATTTTAGCCATGAAAATTAAGGTAATGAGAAACTGATATTTTTGAAATAATGCAAAGCTCAAGCTGAGGAAGCTTTGCTTTGGCAACAATACCTTTAGAACACGTTGAAACATTCATTCAATTTATGTGTCAGCTGTATATATTTGAAGATATTTTCTAAAAAATTCAACGAATATTGGGCAACAATAAATTTCAATTAAGATATGTGTGACTGGGAAATGTATGTCAATTCGTAAAAATAAAAATTTTGAAGTTTGTCTACAAATTCTTTGATTTATTTTATTTACAAATATAGCTCAAGTAAAAAAGTTGCCACATTATAAACACATTTTTGATAACAAACGAAAGACAAATAGAGGCTTACAAAATATATTTGAAAATATAGTTGTCCTTGAATTGTCTCTACTTGTAACTTGGTGACAAAGTTATTTGACAAGTTTGCCATGCAAAGCGTGACACGCAAATAAACGTAGTGAAACTGAATACATTAAACGGACTCTAACTTCTTGAGTTAATTGGTGTCGTGATTCAAGGATGTAACTCATTAATTCTTTCAGACTTGTGGGATTTTTTTCTTCAGAATCTGCCCCACGTTCTCTATGGGTACTAGATCTGGCGAATTCGGTGGCCATTGCATAACTTGAATATTATAATTGATAAAAAATTCTTTTGCCGATTTTGAGGTATGAGGGGTTGCTCCATCTTATTCTAAGATCCATGAATCGGGATATAAGCAGGTTGCGTAGGATACAAATTCCTCGAGTATTTGGCAATATTTTGAACTATTAATTGTACCAGTGCCATCTAGTAACTTTTGATAAAATCTTCAAATTTTGAGAAGTGGCCATTTTTATTTGAGCTATACAAGAACACTATGTTTTCTTGGAATTGATGCATGTATTCAATTAAAAACTGTTATTACACAATAAGTATACAATATATTATAATTGCAACTGTCATATTATAGCTATCTTTTTAGCACCGCGTTTTTGTTTGCTATTGTTTCTACTAAAATTGATTTTCCTTCAAATATTATTTACGAATTTCAATTGAACATTTCTGAATAGAGCATACCGGTTTCATATAACATTAAATGTCTTACCAATGTCAGGGAAAATGATTTATTTGAGGAAACATTCTCGTTACCTTTGTATTCGTTAATGCATAACTGAATATTTTATATTTATCTATGTTCTGTTATTAAAAATGTAAATATATAAGATAATTTTGGAAACGTGTTACGTGAATTAAATTTTTGAATTTTGCTTCGACACAGACGAATGCCACTTGTCAGAAAATTAATGATGGTAGCTAATTTGTATTTGTCGAAAAACATTTAAGCCATTAATTAAAAAAATACAATTTAGCAAATTTGTTTTGAGATAGATTTAATTTAAAATAACCTAATGCACTCGAAATATAATTTTTATTATATTAGCAAAACAATTTTCGTCAAAAGCTTAATTGTAAAATTCACAGTCGTGACATTAAACATCATTTCTTTTATATTTTGGATGAGATTTAAAAAATCTCCATCTTGTTTGTATAAGAGGCATGTGATATTCCAATTCTTTAAAAAATTGACTCATTTTGAGTAGCTCTGTGTTATATATACTGGCCTAGCCATAGTTATTGAGAATTATCCATAAAATTGTATTTTTACTTAAGAGATTAAATCAAAGAGATGACATAGTAGCAAACATGTCACATCTCTGGGATTCACAAATAGTCTAAATTATATTTTCATAGAGTGTCACGCACACACATCGTAATCAACACTGTGTACAGTTCTTTCACTGTTATATTACCAATTTCTTGAGTAGTTTTCTCCTTAAGTGAACTGATGCTCGTCGGCAAGAAACTGTTGTAGACTCTATATTTGTGTATACCCTAATAGCAGAAAGCTTTTGGGCTGAGGTCAGGCAACCTGAGTGGCCAAAGTTGATTAAATCCTCTTTCTTTAATTCCAATTTTCTGTCCAAATCAACCGGCATTGATGAATAATAGCAATCACACTCTAATCACATTCTGAAGTCATGATGGCTCATTCAAAGTAAACTGACAGCTGCATATTCAGGTGCATATAATCACCTCATACATTTATGGCGTGATCGTGTTACAATGCTTCTCGCCTCAAAGATATCTGAAAATTGTGTTTTTTGGATAGGATTTGGTCACCCTTTAGCATACAGGTAGAATGATTTCAGCACACTAGATTTCTGCTTTTGCATCATGTGTAAATCAAGAATTCACTCAAAAAATTGATGANGGTGCTGGGTATATTGGTTTTTTTATTTGTACCCAGTTCAAGTTTTGAACAAAAGCCATGTACCCAGTGCGAGCATACCATATGAGGCCTCAAAAAATTAGCCAAATTTTTTTGATACCCCATATGAGACTATATATAGAAAATTGGAACTGAACACTGACTTTTCAAAAACCTATATACTTGAGTTCCATAAGTGTTATAAAATTCTTATAAGAACTATGCTTTATTTACACAATAAATTTGGCATTTTAATTGCCATTTGTGAACTTTGATAATCAATATTACACCTTAGTCTTTAAAATGTTACAAAATAAATTTTTTACTATTAGCTAAATGCAATCATTGAGAGGTTGGACAATTAAAATTATACAAGCCGGTTACATAAGAAGATATCAATTTTTGTTTTGATTTATTTTCTAAGTGTCAATTTTAAATTTTAAATTAGATTATTAGTTTAAATTTATGTCATTTTTAAATTTAATCTAAAGTTTCTTTTCATCACTGCTAGAGTTGAGCAAATCAGGTTGGGTTTGAGGTCAGGAGTGAATCATAGTAAATCAGGTCCAAGTCAACACATGATTGGAATCAGGTTTGACAATATCCATGTAGTTTGATCAATTTTATATCATTTTGATTTATTTAATTAAAAAATCTTGTTAAATCAGTATAGTTTTGGTACCAGTGCATTTGTTGCCTTCCTTCATTACATATGTGTAATAGGCTGGCACAGAACTTCAATGCTTATCCAATTAAAAGTAAATAAAGTTGGACCCCTAAAAATTTTGGTGCTGATGACAGTAATCGCAAGAACTTTGTTGATTTATTATTGGTGTTCAGCCAGTTATAGGACTAACCTACATGTATTTACCCATTGAAAAGTATTTCTTCACTTTTTTTTAAATTGAACAACTATCATAATTGGTGTTCATCAAACCCTATCATAAATAAAATCAATATGTTATTTTAGCTGCATGACTCCCTAAGTCTCGCAAATGATTACTTACTAGAAAGATTGTGTTTTCTTAGAATATGTAAAGAGCTAAAACCAATGCGTGAGAGGAGGATGTTAGTTTTATAATATCCCTTCCCTAAGAACGTCAGGATTTAGCAGGTCAGGTTTGATGCCATAGTGGTCACATCTGGTCAGGTCTCAAGTGCAAGTGAACTCATAACTATTTTATTCATGCTCCACTTTTATGTTGTTTTTGTTTGGAATCCAAATGGCTATATTTTTGCTTCATATTTGGATTACCTGGAGCTCTTTCAATAGCATTCACCACATGTTCATGCTTTAATATTTATGGATTGATAATCACTTTTCAAAAAATATGCTATGAATTTACTTTCTTTCCACAGAATATTTATTAATATTACTAAATTGCAAAACAAACACCTTTTCACAATAATTATAACCCTAACCCTGAGTCTAGAACCCTTCAACATCATTTTCCAACCCCACCACTGATTTCAATTAGTGTTCTAATAATTGTCCTAGATTGTGTGAATTGATATCACAATGTATACACATTTATGCATTGCTGCACTATTCAAATATGTACTTCCAACAGTCTGGCAGTTTCTGTATACCATTATTGAAGAATTTACATTGTCTTGATGGTAAAAAAAATCATTGACAACTTGCATGATTCACTGCTCGTTTTCATAATTTTTACTTTCCATTTTGCTTTTAAAGGGGAAAATTTTTAAAAATTGGGGAAGATCCCAAATCGGGTAAATTGGGGGGGTGGGTAAAAGTTTATGCCCAATTTCCGTAAATTTTGAGTCGTTTTCCAAGCCGTTTTATATATATATATATAATTT
>CABFPE010000374.1:244918-264170 GCA_900660155.1 Hofstenia miamia
CGGACTATATATATATATATATAATTATAAGAAAATTTTGAATGATGAAACTAGGAAGAAAATTTCAAAACAACCAACTCTTACGCTTGAAACATGAAGGTAGTTTTTCAGAGAGCATGTATAAAGATATGTACAAATAGCTATAAGTTTCTATTAGGCTTAAGCCAAACCTAATTTGTAACCCTGTAACTAGCAAAATTGATACAACTGAAAGCAACAAAATATAAAGAATTAGGCAATGGTGGCATCAATACTTTCAAAATAGTAAGATTGAAAAATGGCACTTTTGCAGCGACTCCTTCAGTAAATCTCGTTAAAACAGCGTATTACTACCACACTAATTAATTCATTTTTTCTGACAACTTCCACCAACAAATGTATTTCTTAAAGAAAGCTTGTTTGTATTTTACAGTCTTCATATTTTGAGCATGAAAATTTTTTCAGGGAATATGAACTTATTGATAAAATTTGCTCAATGTATGGGAGAAGAAAGGGCATTACGGCTGATAGAGGGCACAATAACATTAGTTTTTTCCAAATACATAGCAGACAGTACCATTTTTGCATCTTTCAAAGATATTCTTAATGAATTTTAAACTTTTTCTATCTTAATTCTGAAAAATAACACGTAGATTTCTAAAATAAAACTAATTTCCTACTGTCAAATTATTGCTTAAATAACTTTTCTTTCTCTCAGATTAATTCAATAACGAGTATGTTTAATGTAATTATTTCATTCATCCGAAAATAATTTATTCTTCTATATTTAAATTTAAAGATTGATTAGTTTCGAATTCAATTGTCACTCTGCGCTATAAATATCCGCATAGAATTTGCTTAATAAATCTTTCAATTGTTTATGTGAAATTTTGAAACATTCTATCATATTTTCTATTGATTATATTTCCTTAAAAATAATAGACGTTTATCTAAAATGGCATATCTGCTTGAACAAACTGGAATAAATTAGTCTATCCCCAAATGGGTTTCCCGTACTAGTGTGATTTCAAAACTTTTTAAGCTAGGTGATAACACCTTTCTTTTGAACGTTATTGAAGTAAGCAAAACTATGTATATATTAAAATATCAGAAATTATTAAATTCTCTGTTTTACACTACTGCGAAATTATTTCATAAATTTGATAAATCGTGACAAATTTCAGGGTAGAAAATTGGTCAGTTCTTTTACTGGTCCTTCCAACAATGACCCTTGACCTGCCCAAAACAAAACTGAGCAGTGACCCGACATGACCAAATCAAAGAAAGCTTATTAAAAATATTAATGAATAACAAAACAAATTCGAAAACATTATACAAAAATAATAATATAATTTATGAGCATTTAAAAATGTCAAAAATTGAAATGTTTGACTTCTTAAAATGTTTCTTAAATCTGTTATTCCACCCGAATAGACTCGACCCGTTTTCCACCTTGATTTAAAGCAGTGATTTGCTGGTAAATGCATCGTATATATATAATGGTTATGGCATTGCATATATTAAGCACTTTGCGTTCTCCTACAAATTCAGAACTTGAGTTTTCAAAAGTTTTATTTCTGACTGGGAACAGAAAAAATAATCCCTCTACCTTGCTTACTATTGTCAATGGACTTAATCAGTAGTAACCTGACTTCATAATAGTGTTCTTAACATCAGTTTTACAGCACGCCTCTATATTATTTTATTTCAGCACTACATTTCTTGAACACCCGGTAATGACATCTAAAGACATTTTGTGCATGCATGACAAATTCCTACCTGGCAGATTTGATGAATTTTTTTCGGTGAATATGAACTTATTGATAAGATTTGCACATTTTGGGAGAGAAGAAGGACATTAGAGGCTATAGATGGCACTGTAACAGTAGTTTTTTCCGAATCCATGGCAGACAATACACACTTGCTCTTGTCGTCTCGTATTTCCTACACTTATCATTTCTATATTTTGTTTACAGCAATGAATAAAACGCGCTTATAGTCTCTCATGATAATAATTTTCAAAAATATATTGTTCTGTTCTTCAGTTTTTAAGGGAACGGGACTGTGCCGATACCAGACGGACCGAGACAAGATACAGTTCTCAATATATAATATATTACTTTCATATTTGTATATGCTAGTGCCTGTAATAATTTCCGCCGCCAAAACAATATCCAAACATTGCAGTTAATTCTCAATACTAATCCATACATAATTACAAAGTGTTCTTGAATTTCATAAAAAATTTTAATCCTGAAATAGACTACTTTGCATGTTTGCTTTCATAATAACTTTTAAAATGCTACGATATTTTAAGACAAAAGCTTTTGTTTGAAACTATAAGTTTTCTAAGTTATTAAGAAGCCAACATTCGAGATTTTTGAAAAATGCTTTTGCTTGTTAATTATTGGCAGACGAGAAGAAACTATATCGATATTCTTTTTAGAATTTTTTTTACAGTCCATGACTTTAAGCTAAATTCAAACCCCGAGTTAACCATAACTTGTCATCATGTTTCGGCAATTCGGTAATTTCGATAATTTAAAAAAAACATTAATAAAAAGTCGCTGGTGTTTATCGCAATTCGAGAGGGCATCACAAAAAAATTCAATTTCCCATTGTGAAGGCATTTTCACTTATAATTTCATTTGAAATCCTTTTCGGCATAAAAGAAGATTGCCTAAATATCGGCGAAACATAAAAAAGTAATTCAACATTGTCTATTGAAAGTGACATTGGAAGATTTTCGCAAAATTGTCTTAGCAATCCATCAGGAAATCTAATTCAATTTGAAGTAACTGCTTCAATTTCATTTTTATATTTTATTATTAATTTATTATATCAAAAATTCGGACAATTGTGGTTTGTAGAAAAATTCTATATTCTATAAGTACGATAGTATCAGATTGCTTTAGGGAGTGGTATTAGTTTTCCAACATATGCTTAAATCATTTGAAATTTCGTTTTTCATTTCTAATCCTATATCTGACTGCAGAACCCAAAAATTTCAGAATTAGCATTTTTTCGGTTTTATGGTAATAAAATAATTTTCTAATAATTCCAAAAAATTTTATAGCTGATCACAACATTTATACCAGTGTTTATATTATCATACCTCTGGTCTTGATCAGGCAAAAAAAACCCATTTCTGCACTTCTGTGTTAGCAATTTATGGGATTTCCAACTACTAAATGAAGTGTTTAACACTAGATCAATCAAGATTGTCTATCCAATGACAGAATTTGTTTCGTATTCGACAATGATTATTGCAAGCGACAAGTGTGGTAATTGAACTTGATATCTATTTATGTTGAAAATTCTTTTTAATAAGGTTTTAATACATTAAGGTTTTTTGTATAATGTAATCCCTAAAATTGCCACTTAATTAATGCAAAAAACATTTATGCGAAGCACTTGAATAATTTCCAATGGGTTTCTGCTTATGCCGTACAAACGAAAACTGTAACATTTGCAGTCCCTTCAAATGAAGGTATTGCTGAAGTCTCTGACCTCGTTCGACTTTATTTCTTCCGTAATTGAATTTATTGCGTCAATGGTTATGTATCCGAAACAATGGCGACCTCTATTATTAAAACTTATAAAAATTATAAAAAATCGATCCTAAATCTATTATATATATATATATATATATATATATTACCATTAATTATGCTTGCAGACAATCGAGAAATATATCTAACATAGTGATAAGTTTAGAAGGAAGAGTTCATTATACTCAGCTTATATTTTTTCACTAGTGAAAATTTGAAGATTTTGGTTATCTTACTCTGTGTCAATTTTTCAATAAATAATCTGTTCATATATTTTTTGAAATTATATAGCGTAACTATCAGTTCCGTTGTACAACAACCAAATAAATGAAATTCCAAAAATAGCTTTTTCATTGTGCGAAAAGCGTGAAACATTTCTGGTCAGATTGAAATGGTACAAAATCCTAACAAGCTTCCAACTCGGATAAAAAAATTAGGTTTAACATACAACAGAATTGGATTTTTAGTAATTTTTGCATTTTAAGAATAAGTTGAACAAAAAATTGTTATTTAATGTCGGGAAGACTTTCACTGCTGATAGTATTTTAAATATTGTTTGTCCCAATTATCTTCGTTTCCATGACGACTTCACATTTTTCACTTTGTGACAAGCTTGCTGAGTAGATAATTGATGCTGAAGTAATTGGAAAATTTATTTAAAAAAATTATAACGAAGAAAGGATGGGAAGCGTTTTATTGATGGCATTGCTCCTAATTGTTGCTTTGACATTTGAAAGCAACGATGCCCCAACACTTCGCTGAGAAAGTTCAAATAACTATTCTAATACACTATTTCATTGAGTTTAGATCCATGTTAGTTCCAAAACAAAGACTAAGAGGTTCAACTTTTGCGCTTGCATCAACCTTACCTAATAGGTCCCAGGCCTATTTTGTAACGATATTGACTTTTGTAGACTATATACATATAAATAAACAAATAAATAATTAAATATATATATAGTGACTAACGAAAGCTTTCTTAGATCAACTAATTGGGCTAACTTTCCACAATTTAACTATTTTTAAATACTAAGAGCAATTGAAATATAAGGCGATAACATACTGACCAAATTCCCTTATGCACATAAAGACATACATAGGGAGTAAAATCATTATTTCAGTTTAGTGAATTACCAATAGCCATATAAACCCTACAAAATGCAGTCCAATCATCAATTCAATTTAATAAGTTAGAAATCGCTATCTAAAAAATTCATGCTGAGCTTGTGACATCGATTCTGCCTGCAAAAATGTAAATGTGAATGGCAAATAATTCTAAGCCTAAAATGTCATCATCACCCATTAAACCAGAGACGAAGTGTGCATATTAAGCCTGAAGAAACAGCCAGTATTCCGAAAGTTCGATTTCCTAGATGTTTGTAAACATGTATTTACCTTAGCTATTATCTATATATATACATGTGTATATATATACATATATATACATACATATATGAATATGCTTCATGTTGCTAACATATTTTTCTTAGCTCGGCCATAATCAATCTGAAATTGTAACTCCTGAAGTACCTAAAATGTGCTGGAAACACATTCTAAGTGCAATTTTATAATTTTATAGAGCAATTTTTGTAATAAAGGCATGTACTCAAAATAAATGATTAATTGGTGGAATTAAATTACCTTTATCATAAATACAATTTTGTATTCACGTTTCAATTGTTACGCTTTAATTTAATGCACTCATTAAGACTAATAAAAATTATGTGAACAAATTTCAATACCTTCTTTCAAAAAAATGAATTAAAAATATCAATTTTCGAATTTTCTATTATTATCTACCTGATTAAAATGAAAATGGATTTGGTTAAATTTGTGATAATAAAATTTAGCTTTATCAAATTTGCACCCTTTGGACAATTTTGCTCTTGAAATTACATCAATATTTTGAAATCTTGAAGGATTCATTTTTGCATCAATTCTAATAATATTTTACAGCGAACTTTTTGCGGACAGCATTAATGAATTTATTATCCACGTTTTTCCACACTGTCTGTTTCGCTTGCAACACTTCACGGCAAAGACAATTAGGCAAATAAATGTGTTAATAAACAATCAACAATTTCTATTTATTTTTGGTTCTCCAAAATAATTTTTTCATACATTTTTTCTCCCTCTCTCATTAAATATTCTTCAAAGCAATTAGTGATTTCAATGCAACTTACTGTGTATAAACAGAATTAGTTCAATAAGCATATTACACTAGTTTTATTACTTTAATTTGCAAATTTATTAAAAGTTTACTTGTAAATAAGGATCTTTATTCATTTTTCAAATATATTAGTAAATCTGGGCTCCTCTCCTGATAGATCTTGTGGAGTAAAAGTGAAAAACTTTACTATATATACATATATACTATATATATATATGTAATTATATATATATATATACATAAGTATTTATATATATCATCAGCATAAAAACTATATGAAGTTTGAATGTTTGTCAAATGTGTGGGACTTAAGTTATTAAATCAAATACTGGTTACGTCTTGGAATATCTGGCTTAATTTTGAAAATTGTTGAATTGAAGTAGTATACATATCATGTTTGAGAACTAAGTGCCTGGTGCATGTACATCCGAATGCTTCTCAGAACATTTTTATGAACCATTGCAAACTTTAATTTGTTGATTAATTACATAACAGGAAATTAAAGTTTTGCCTGAAACAATTTCCCTATGAAATGTCTTAAGCAATTTCCCTAATGATTTTGGCAGGTCATCTTTCCAGTTACACCTTTTATTGCTTCCTTTTCCATTCAATGCTTTGCGGCTTCTTGTATGTCATCAGAGCCAGTATATACAGATAGCAAACATTCCCTTGTGGTACAGAAATTTGCTTATCTCTTCCCACCCAATACGAAAAGCTGTGCACGTATATTGAATATTCTACCAATGAAAATTATATCTGTAATGAAATTGAAAGAATAATCGAATTTACCAGTTTTGGTATAAGATTTCTTATTAAATAAGAGTTGCCCTTATCCATCCGTGCCTGCAGAAACTGAATGCGCGCACACCTTGCCTGTACCAGTGTAGCGAGCGGGTAAATCTGGTTAACCACTGGTAGTACACATACCCACACCTTTCTAATAGTAATAATAAAGGGCTACCTTGATCTTAAATCTACCATCTGTGTAAAAAAGTCTGTGTGCAAGCGAAGCGTCGATTACCAGTTTGGAAATAATTATTTGTTAATGTGTTGAACAAATAATAGCGTTCCATTTTTTTATCAAAAAGACCATTTACAGTAGTATGTTATTGGATTATGTTCATTCTTCCTTAGCATGACAAGCATGCAAGGTGCACAGATAAGGGAAGGTGAGAGATTACAATTGGAATTCTATTGCGAAGATCATCAATGGAAGGACTAGATGTAGCAATTTGATAGTTATTTGTGGACTTAGAGTATTTCTCGTCAGCTTCTAGATATTCTTGAAAGTACATTATGAGCTATTGTACTGATCAACCCAGCTCGATGAAAAATGCAGGGAAGCTACAACCAGTCAGTAGGGCCATTCTTCAATATTGATCAATAGAAAGCCGGCAACTTGAACATATGTTGGGGCACTTGCAGAAAACTAAAATGTCTTTGCAATGCAATCAATTTTGTAATTTCCTAATTTCACTTATTCTATGAATCTTGCATTCTTAAAATAATCCCATAACATGCCGATGTAAACGGTCATTTTGATCAAAAATTGTAACTTTGCCATGAGTTCAACACATTGATACAGAGTTAGATCCAAGGTGATAACCGACGCAAAATTATCATCTCTGCATAGCACAAAGAATTTGGTTTACATCGACAATTTTGAATTGATTTTATAATGTATACCGCACATTAATGCAATGAATAGTTTGTTGTAAATTTTTTAAGAAAGATGTGTAAAAATTATGTCAACTATTAGTTACTTTTTGTCTTCCGCAAGAAATCCTCACTTAATCCAAAATCATTATCATGTCATTTTTTCAATAATTGTCGGATAAATTCTTTAGCTAAACTACTGTTTTTTCAAAATAACTTTTAATATTTTCTAAGTCTGCGGAAAAAAGAATTTTGCATTCAAACGTCTTGGATTCATTCATATTTGCAAAAGTTGATGAATACTTCAATGTAGTATATGAAGCTGTGTAGCTGAAATATACTGTGGAATAATTGGCTTTATTAAGAAATGGTATATGTGTTAAGAATTGCATTCATTTTTTGAACTGTCTGCTGTAAGTTCGGTGGTATTGTTTCCGCCTTCACATATTTCTTAACAAAAAACCTTCACAATTTTTTTTCACGAATAACTATTGTAAAAATTATTGTCTTTTAGCTGCAGAGAAAACTACTTAAATATTTGAATAGCTCCCGAATCCCAACGAAATTTAAAAAATCAATTTTGCTTTTTTCACAAAAACATAAGATAATTTGTAAGCGATAATTAAATGGATTTTCAAAAATCTGTGAAATTAAATCGCTCAGATCTTGAATTAGTGTGATGAATAGTTCAGGTTTTACTTGGAAAATATTCGCCATCATTCTGCAAAATTTACTTCACTTATAGCAATCATAAGAAGTTTTGTATAATTTTAATTAGATTTTCGAATGAAAAACGTGCTGTATTACAATTTGCAAAGTCTATATATATATATATATATATATATCCAGGTCAATAAATTTGGAAGATAATATTTATAGCCAAAAGATACTCCTGCAGTAATGTAAGAACCTAATCATTAGAATTTTCATTAGAATCAAAGATTTTGCTTTTGTAGAAATAAAATTGTTCTTCGAATAGCTTAATATCTTCTAGAATCTACACAAGTCCTATTTCTTAAGAATGCAGCAATTTCATCATCATTTAGATTTGAAGATATGTGATCGCCCACAAACTCGGTAGCAATATGCATGTATAAACTACAATAAATTATATAAATATTTCACAAAAAATAAAAAACGTAAGAAGACCGCTTAGAACTTAAATACAATCGTTAAGCAGAAATTTTCTGTTGTGCTTTTATCTAGTAAGTTATGCTGCCATAGTCTATTAATTCATGTAAAATTGTATGATGTTAATAACTAGGGCATCTCATAAGAGTAACTATTTCATATCTGAATGAAATTTGTTTGCTTCTCATTTTCTTCAATAATAAATATTTTTGAACTAAAATACAAATTCGAATATTATACGTATTTTTACACATTTGAAGCACTTAAAAAAATGTTGCAAAACATGTCTGGCAACAAATAGAAACATTAAAAGTATTGATGCAGCAAGTGGATGATCCGGAGTAAAGAAAGAGGTTAACTTTAGAAATTGCAAGAGAATTATATTAGCAAAGTTTAGTAGAAGAAAGTGAGTTTGGCTGTTGAGCATTAAAACACCTCATTATGTCAACATTAGGTTTGGAAAAATTGAATATTTTTATGTACTACAGACATTTTTATCAGAAATTTTATCACATCACAGGGAATACATTTATCTATTGATCTGTCGATATCTTAGGATTTCTAAACTTCCTAATAGGCTTAAAAAAACGTTTGACAATATCAATAAAACTGGGTGTGACCATATGGTTGGTTTACACAATGATATTGAAGGTCAATTCCTGATCAACTCTGACCTTAAGAAACTGAAAATGCAGTTAGAAGATGAACAAATAACTACTGCCAAAGCAGAACACCACTAAGCAATAATTTTGAACTATAGATACTGGAGTGTTAGATAACAACGAGGTGCTTTGAAAAAGAATATTCAACTATTAATTATAAAGGACAATTTACAATAAATGACATATAGAGTAGTAAGGAAGCACAGGTAGGTCACTAGCACAACCCGGGTTATATTGTAATACAGAAGTGAAGGGTGAAGTTCAAGTGACAAAAAAGTTTAAAATCAATCTTAAGGTGAAAAGGTACTATAGAACCCACCATGGTTGGGTTGGGTCGAGATGTTTAAGACGGTAAAATGGTTTAAGTTTCTTGAAGAACAAAGCAACGAAGTGAAGTCAATTATTGTTATCAAGGAAAGAATGAACAACAATTTTTATTAGTGAATTTGTACATATTTACGACAATCTTTTTCTTTATTGACTTAATTAATTGTTTTTTTAATATATTACCTTCTGTACGCATATATAAAACACTCAAAAAATAAGTTGGGAGATAATCAATTCTGGAAGTTAGGATATATTTACCACCGGTTGTATATCCCTTAAACCCACACAGGTTGACCGGCCGCTCAGCCGGGATAAAAACTGGGAACCGGTTCCACCCATAGAACCCGCATAGGTTCAAGCTGGAAGCAAATAGGTTCAAGCTGGAAACAAATAGGTTCAAACTGGAAAAATTAGGAGGCATATCAAGTTAAACATTATAAATAAAGTCGATAGAGCGATCTAATGGATTTAGACTAGCCAACTAGGTGGGGCTATTTGGAACAGAAATCAGTTCTATTTCTATTAAGTAAAACTCTCAGTCTGTCCACTAATTGAAATGCTCCACGACTTCAATGATCACAGATTAAAAAAAAACTGTAGTATGCCAAAATTTATTAGATATTCAATACAGTGATATCCCTCAATACTATTAAATTTCAACACATTTTGCGATTCTTGTACTTTGGTAAACCAGTAAAAATGTGGATAATTCTCTTAATCCAATTTTAATTATCTGGTAAAATAACAGAGTACTAAAAAACGAGTAAATACCAACTAGTAATAAAATATAATTCCAACGGTGACATTAGAGACATGAAATTACCGAGGAAGATTTAAGTAAATAATAGCAAATATTAATGACGTACTATTTTTAATATACCAATTATCAAACAAAATTTATTGCATGAACTGTTAATAAATGAATAGAAAAAGAATTGATTCACTTTGTTATATTGACTAATTACTGAATATAATACGATAATAAAGTTGGATAAATTCACTAGATCTCCTATAAACCAACGCTAATATTTTTACCAGCAAATGTTCAAAGGCAGTCTTCCACTAACCATTAATTCCTAGTCCGGTCATAAATGACCAGTATTGTGTAGCATTTATTACAAAGAGATTTATACAGGCATTCAGATTCATATTTAATAAACACTGCTACTACTATCTGATGCAATATCCCACATAATTTGATTAAGAGACCGTTTTGCTGCTGCTCTTGCCATTAATTTTTAACTGAAACCATCAAAACTGTTAAATACATGCTCAATATAAAGTATATTACTGCATAAATATAACTACACAAACGCATGCATGAAATTTTTAGTCTGGGTCACAAATGACCGGTTTTCGGAGTTTAAGGGGTATTAATGATTTTTAATATCTAAGTCTGTCTCTTCCGAAAATATCATCAATTCGTACTTTACAGCAGAATTAGTGAATATAGGTGTAAACTTGTAAAAAATTTTACATGTAGGGAAGTAGTTGTTTAACAATTGCATAAAAAACGGTCACAAATGACCGGTTCGGAGTTCAAACTAAAATATTGGTTCGGTCGAAAGTTTGGAGGCGTAAATATAAACTATTTGAGCAAGTGATTAAATTTTATTTGTCGATTGATTTGGTAGATATCTGTCAAAATGAAGAAATAAATTCATCTATTTTCCTGAACAACATTTCAAGAAAATGAATTCAATTTCCTTAAAGGCTTTAAATCTCATTAAAGAATAGCTGCAAATGAGATGTACTATTGTGTATTTCAATAATAAAAAGTCAATTAATGTTTATTTATACATTCAATGCCGAAATTTATTTATTAACTTTCTGTTATGAATTAAATAATAATTAAAAAATTGATTGTCAAGTATATTCAGCAACTAAACTTAGATAGCTATTTCCTTTAATGTTGAAATTTCTAATTTGAGATTTGTTTGTGCAGTAATATAGCTGGCAAATTATAGCTATGTGATTCATTTTTTCACCATTTTTGGAATCAATTATGCCTGGGATGTGATATGGTGGGGTTTTAGGGAAAAATTCAGGGGCTAATTCTTTTTGATTTTATGAGGTCATTTTGAGGTTGCACCGGCAAATCGAAAATTTTTGGGGTCAATTTTTTTTGATTTGGTCATAACTTGGCAGCAATATGTCAAAATGACCAGAACATTCTTTTTTAAGGCACAATGTCTATTTGAATTGTGCAGTTGCATAGCCACAAATCTAAACACGTAACGCATATTTTAAATGAAATTATACAAAATAACGTCTTTTCTGATGCAGATAGAGCGCTCAACTTTTGCAAACATGTAAAAAACTGGTTTTTTTGCTCATTTAGAAATGAATTTCGTAAAATTACCACAAGTGGCTACCAAGTTATGACCAATCACGCAGTTTTCAATCCGACCTTTCGTTTTAACCAGTGCCTCAACATTTTTTCTAAAATCTCACCATATAGCACCCCAGGCATAATCGATTTGAAAAATGGAATGGTGAAAAATAAAAGATCCTAGTAATTATATAAAAATTTTTCTTCGATAATATAATTATGAATGTATATATTTATTGCCTTACAGTTTGAACTATTGCATTATATCCAGAAAAGTGAATTCAGTAAGCATGTAACGTAATAATTTGAAATTTTTTAATATCATATCAATTGAGATATGTGATATTAATTATAGAAACGAGACACAATTTAATAGAAAATGAAACTTTAAAATGGTAAGGTTTTCCAGACTAGTAGTCGTCAAATAACTTCTTATGCATTAATTTACTTTAACTGATATTCTAACGGACAATTTCATCATGAATTTTTAACTAAGTCGAGTAATATTTTGACTAATCTGCCTGTGAAACAAGTGTAACATAAATCAAATAATTGCGTGAAAAAATTAGGTGATAAAAATTTATTAGATTTTCCGTAGGAGTTGATTTCTGAGAGACGTCTGTTTTTTAATGAAGTGTTGATAAATATCAGTTTATAATTCAGAAATGACATTCGAATAACCTTTGTGACAATTCATATAATTCAACTTATGTTTCAAGAAATTTCAAAGTACATTAACGCATGGATTCTATTGGAAGAAGTAAACCTCGTCATTGACATTATATTCCTTTAAAAAACATATTACATAATGACGAATTCAACAAATGGCGAAGATATGTATGAATCTGCTTAGCGATCATTTTCAGTAGCAGCTTCGTATTTTCTTTAATAGAGATACTATAGATACCCAAGAGATACGCCTGCAGTAATGTAAGAATTGTTCTTCGAATAGCTTAATATCTTCTAGAATCTACCCAAGTCCTATTTCTTTGGAATGCAGCATCATTTAGACTTGAAGATTTTCCCAAAATTGTCTTAGCAATCCATTAGGAAATCTAATTCAATTTGAAGTGACTGCTTCAATTTCATTTTTATATTTTATTATTAATTTATTATCTCACAAATTCGGATTATTGTGGTTTGTAGAAAAAAATCTATATTCTATAACTAAGATAGTATCAGATTTCTTTAGAGAGTGGTATTAGTTTCCAACTAATTAGGTGCAAAAAAGTTTTAAACTTAACTTGGTTATCGTACACTTAAATAAAAACACCGTTTTTCCAAGCATATTAGTAAATATCACAATTTTTATTCCTTTTTTGGTTAACATGGCTAAATTCGCTTTTATCATTGATGTCTGTTAGAGGACCTAAGTCTTGTCTGTATTTAGAAACTTTATGCATCTTCATGTTGAAGGGATAATCGGCTAGTTTCTCGAGTTTTCCAATACGCTCAACGTTTGCAATGGATTTTGCAAATGAGTTCACACCTCCCAACTTTTCTAAATGTTGACACCTTTGGCGATCAGCACTCTTGTTTTAAATTGAGGGTTTTAAGAATATGTTAAAGAAATGTGTTATTAGCTGCTGCATTTGGTATGAAAAAAATTTTTATTGACCAGGAAAATACTACTTTTCTAGAATGGATAAATAGACTGACTAAATGTGTCCAAACCCTAAATNATTCTTGAAACTTTTGTTTCTGTAATATTCTATGAAGTCGCCAATTAACAGTTCATAGTCTGTTTTTGTTTCTGGGTCTAACAGCAGGTAGTGCTGCGCTGCTGCTCCCATCAAATATAGGGNCTGCTGCTGAATGTTGGCTCACTTTTCTTTCTGCCATTGTTAACTCAAACATCTGTAGCCATTCCCCAAACATTGGGTTGTAACCATCTACTCTGCCATTAAATTTTGGTAATGTGGCTTTACAAGGGATCATATCATTTCCCACTTCCTGGTTTAGTATTGAGTTACTGTATTTAGGTTTCATGTTTTTTGTTGTCCCTTCTTCTTTTCACAATTGTGTGGTTATTGCCTTTGTGATCTCGTCAATGAATTTCTTTTTTTCTACGTCATTCTCATCTTCCGAAGAATCTTCCGATAGGTGATCATGGAGTGGTGAAGCTTGTAATTCGCGTTCTTTTCTTCCTACGAACTGAAAGTTGTGGGACTGTATTTTGTCTTGTTCTTCTTTGGTCAGCTGCAATAGTCTCAGCTTGTCTTTCAACTGAGCTATTTCCTCTTGCCTCAAATCTTTATCTTCAATCAGTCGTCTATTCTCTACTTCCAGCAATTCCTGTTGTGATTGTGCTGGCTGCTTGTTTCGAGTTGAATTATTTTACTCTTCAGTTGTGTTATTTCTNATCTCTGTACCTATAGATGACTTAAAAAACAAATAAATGAAGGTAAACTGACCATCCTTACGGAAGCATTGGACACCCTTGATGAAGCCGGAGATGGCGGCGACTATTGCGGCATCAAGAAGTATATTCAAGAGATTGTCAGAGTGAAGTATGATGGGCTGATTGACAATAAAGCCAGACCTAAGCCAATAGAATACATTAATCATTTTTCGCAAGTGTATAAAGAGTCTGCTAAGGAAGAAGATACAAAGGGATTCATTGATACGCTGGATCTATCCGCACCTGAAGTCTTGGGGTTGAACTGCCAACCAAGCTTCACGGAGGATCAAACGGCCATAGATTCGGTAAAACCGCATAAAGCTCCAGGTTTCAAAGTGCGCTTATCGAACATCTTACAGAAGACTTTGCATAAATATTTAGCACGGAGAGATGTCCAAGAAATGGTGTGATACAGAAGTTATCTTCTTGCATAAAAAGTATTCTAGCTCTGCCCTAATAATTATTTTCCTATTGGATGTCGGAGGAAAGATCTTTGCAAAAATTCTGTATCGCAGGCTGGAGTAATTGCTGGGGTAATAAACATACGCTCCCACGAACTCAACTTGGTTTTAGATCAAGCAAGTCTATTGTGCAGGCTATTCATGGGCTGAGGCAAGCCCAGGGAGTGTCAGATATTTCAAACGCTGACTACATTATGCTTTAGGGATAAGAAAGAAAGTGAAGTAATTCATAAAATTGCAGGTCTGATCAAGGGTGACACGGATTTGATTCAAAGGAGATTCTCTGGGGCGGTCTTGGTCTGATCAAGGGTGACACGGATTTGATTCAAAGGAGATTCTCTGGGGCGGTCTTCGCAACAATGCCAAAGCTTACACATGCCAGTACGAGATACCTACGGTGCACGGAGTATGAGCGTATGTTTTCGGAGCAGAAAGCTCTCAATCGTCATGTCAGGGATGACCATACGTAGATCGCCAATAGGGAAGCGGATGCTGATTGCTGGAAGTCTATGAACAGAGGGCTGTTACAAGTCGTACAAGAGTAAAGGTTGGTATTTAAGGCACATTAAGACCTTTCATTTCAACCTTTTAGAGCATGTAGACAGGCAAGATAGGATGCTCAAAGGCCTCTGCTGTCAATCGGGGGCATTGATGGGGTCAAACCTGTATCCAACCTTTTTGACTTCGTAGCGATTTTCTTACCAGGACTTCTGGACAAGATCTGGTAGGAACCATCCAAGCTTTAGCGTTTAATAAGAGCGACTGATAGGAGCTCCCACCACTTTGTGCATGTTGGGACTTTGATGATCTTGGGGCCTGTCTGTCGATTTGTTGAGACTGAGGGCGACACAGCGGAAAAACATTTAGAAAGACTGTTGCAAGAGAGGTGCTATCCTCTCAACTAAAGTTCGACCTTCGGGTTCACCCCGCTGATCAGACTCAACACATATTAGGATGGAAGGGTTCGCGAGAGGATTCTCACTGTTAAACTGGACATAGTAGTTACAAATCTAGAAGTAATTTTCTGACAAGGATCGTTGCTTACCACCTTTTCTGTCCGTCGACTGTTTCAAAAACCCCGATCTCGTTATAATGAATGAATTTTTTTAACTAGTGTATAAAATTCCCTAAGACAAAAAAGTGGGCTGGGTAAATCACTGTCCAATGCCTCTTTGCAGAAATCACATTAAATTATTATATTGACTTATTTATTTTGCTCACATTTTTTCACAACTTTTAGTAAGAATGTTGAACATGAAATATATTTGGCATTTTCAGTGAATGTTTATCAGGCTTCTCGTTCATCACTAATAAATATACATGGGAAGTCTTAGACAAGGTTAATAGTAATGAGCAGAGAAATCAAATACGCATAAATAAATGTTTTTGAACAGTTTCCAGTTTGTTCTTGGAAATACTGAAAAGTCTTTTGAATTTGCATGATTGGCATGAAAACAAATACCGCTTCCCTTTTTGAGAAAATCGAAATCAGGGTTTTTGCCAAAACTTAAATAAGTGTCCCAAAGACCGATTCTTGAAAAGAAGACACAACACCCAGTTTCCTTTATTTTGCCTGACGGGTGCCATATTTTTGCAAGTTAAGGTAGTCCGGAGTATGAAGGTGTCAATTGTGATGCAACTATGCAGTGTTTCATCATTAAATTGTTTAATAAACCGTTAGCATTGTCTACGATTAATAATGGAGACTCAACTTACCATGCATCAACAATTAAATTCAACCTCTAAAGCTTCAAATTCGCTAGAAGAACAGCTACTTATTTTTACTTAAAAAACTATCTGAAAAATTATCCTTAGTGATTGCGCAAGTTTATTCTCGATAATCACAAGTTATGAATATTTTGTTACAAAACCCTTCAATTTTTTCCATAAAAGTGAATTATTACTGGAGTTTTGGAATGAAGTCTAGAGGTGGTTTAGACACACCTTAGTGTTAATTACAATGTTAATAATTAATTTCTACGTGCTCTACTGTGATAAAAACAAATTAGTTTTCTGTCAATTTTAATTGAATGAAGCCATTATGGTATGGGCGTGGTTTTCAAATTGAGGTCAAATATACTGAAAATTGGAAACAATATAATATTTGCTAAGAATATTTCAATGTTGATGCAGGATTTTGGACAACATATTTACAAAAAATGTAAACAACTTTATATCGTGAAATATACTGTAGTGGGGACTAGCTAAACAAGTTTAAAGTTTTCAAGTTTATGAATAGATGATAGCTTTTTGCTTTACAAAGTGAAGATGCTGCTTTTATTTTTTATTCATTGAAATATTGCGTCAAATTACATAATGAAGCTGCTCCCATCCCATTTAGTTACAAATAACTTATTTGAAAGTCCGACACCATGATCCAAGATATACGATTCTTGGTGCTAACTCGAAGCAAGCTTACCTTAATCAGAGCTTATCAAATGTCGGTTTATCTCAATGTTTATATGATTTGGCTTAAGCCAAATATTGTCGATATAATAAATAATTAATGTCAATTGCTTTTATTGTGTAATGCAATTTTTTTCGAAGTATATTTTTAAAGTTCAGCTTAGAAAATCTACCTCAAATTCACCTATGATGATTGCGTAGAAAATGACACCGATTATTTGCTTTCCTCTTCGAATGAAAAGATATATCAAAGTAAAATAATATCTGATAATATTTCGTTACACAGGACAGAATTGTAACAAGTCCCATGTTACTATAGTAATTTTTACTAACTTTATCAATCATAATTTATGGAATATCATAATATCAATCAATTCCTCCGATATATGTCTAGAACTTCCATAGCACCCGCTGAAATCTGTAATAGAGAAATTGTGAACGTTTGATTCAATTTTCATTTGACGTTGTATTTAGAAAATTCTCCATTTACATTTTACAAACTGTCAAAAACTAGTGTATATGAATTTAAAACTTCATTTTTCTCTTCCTTTCTTTCGTACTGAGCCTTTCTTGATGCCATTTGATGATTAATTATAAATCTCGAGTGAGTTTTATTTTAATGAGTTTTCACATTTAGTGAGGTAAGGCTTCAACTCAATCTCCTGTAAGAGGAAATTTGATCTGTTATTTAATAATCTAAAAGCCGAATACCACAGACTTCTTAGACGTAATTATATCGGATAATATAAAGTTTTAATAAGACAAAATACCAACCCCTGTTAGATATACATAATATATTAATAATTCAAAGAAGTCCTTAACTAAATTTCTCAAAGGCAAACTAATTGCAATTTTATTATATTAACGTTAACCAATCAAATCATATTGCGATAATTCTATAAAGGAAGTTCAGATCAAAAAGTTGAGCATATTAAAATAATAAAAATTTGAATATTTTGAAATAAATTAATACTTAGATAAGATAAATAATAATTAAAGTATTTTCCCAGACATATCTATTCAATAGTAATACACAAATACTACAAAAATAATTCTTATTTGTATGCTAAATATGTTTGAATAAATTCGATATTCACATATGCTAAACTTTAAAATTTCACTGAGTTTAACAAAGCCTAGTGAACAATATGATACCAGAACTTTCTGTCCATTGAAATATAAAATTTGTTAATGAGCGGCAGACCATGTCTTTTATATTTTTAAGTAAAGCTAAAAATTCTTCTCACTATCCAATTTCATATGCACTTTGATGTTTTGTCAAATTCCTAATGAAACTTTTAAAGAAGAAGTTCACCAATTGATTTGCTAAAATTTTAGAACGGAGGTTTAGATTTAAATCATCCCTTCTAGTGTTTGAAAATATGAAGCATTCTGTAGAATTTGTGATCAGGCACTGGTTCTTGTCCTCAGTCATATTGCTTTTGTCTGAAAAGTCATTCAAAAATTATATTCACTTGTAGCTGTGGTATTATAAAGCACGAAATCATGTGCTTTCCTGTATCTTGTATTTTTGATGAAAATAATTCAAATTATATTTTCACATAGCATTATTATAAATTGAGCGTTAATCAGTAATCATCAAAGTTTGTTGAATTAAATCCACAAAGAATTTTTTAAACTTGCCTAAATCAATTTTTTTAGTAGAAGCAATGTCTGAAGAGAGACGGATTATCAATATTTGTAGATTACATTTGGAAATTTTAGCTATATATATGCTATGTCGCTATGTACGCTTTACAAAATATATATGTCGCTATGTGCCAGCAAGATATTTAGTTGGTTAAAAAATGTAATGATAATATGATAATCAAGCCCGCAGTGGTGGCAATAGATGTACTACTATTTGAAACTCTGTTTTGGAACAAACACAAATTTTATTGAAAATAGCATCCTAAGTATAACTCTATAATTACTCAACAATGTAGTGAATAATTCAGCCGGACTTTGGCAAACTTAGAGTGTATTGCACAAACATAGTTTGAATTTTATTCAATATAGCGATTCACCACCTCCCAATGTCATACAATTTTTTCTATAGAACCCTACTCATTTTTATTCATATGCCGCTATGTACGCTTTTTGAGCATTTTGTGAGTATAATATATCTATCTATCTATCTATCTATCTATCTATCTATCTATCTATCTATCTATCT
>CABFPE010000374.1:268441-283866 GCA_900660155.1 Hofstenia miamia
AATAAATGCATAAATAATATATTGCCAACTAACAATTATTGGAACAATTCTTTCACCACAAATCTTGCAAACTTTGGAACAAATTACCAATCAGCATTAGACAGGAAAGAAACCTTAAAATATTTAAAAAATTATTAAAAAATAATCTATTAGCAGAGCAAAATAAAAAGTTCATTTAAAATCTGTAGCGACAAATGGAATATATTCTATCTTTTTAATTGATTGTATTGATGTTTTAATTGTATTTTTAGTGTTTTAATTTTAATTGTCTAGCTTAGTTTGTAGTGCATGTGTATATTTAGGTGTTTGTATATATTGTAAATATGTATTATACTCAATTGTACATATGCAAATTGTGCAAACGAAAGCTATTGAAGATATTTGTCGTAATCGTAATTATAGTCATTAATTGTCGTCTATTCTGTCAAATGACGTCATTAACGTATGTGAGGTCATTAAATGTCAAATTTCGAACTTAAGATGACGTCAGAGGTTAAAAATTTTGATATTTTCGAATTCTTCGTCAAATTTCGCCTAGGGAAAAGGTCGGCAAATTTCATCGACCCCGATTGTCCCAACCGAGGAATACGAAAATAATTCCAACCCTACTATCACTGCTTCGAAATTAATTCCGTCGCATCATTTTAAGCGTAGATTTTGTTTGCTGGGTTTAGATTGAGATATCGCTTACCCAGAATTCCCGCGCTTACCTTTCACTTATTATATTAGAATTTATTTCATTCTGTTGTCTACTTTTAAGAATGTCAACAATTTGCAAAACTTACCCTTTCTGACAAAATTGCTATAAAACAAAGTGGTAGACCAACACCGATTATTAGTGTGAGGAAACTGAGTAACTGGCATTGGTATAAAAAACATTCGTGGATTGCTGGTTGTTCCCAATCTGATGCATTTTACTGTTGGCCCTGCTTTTTATTATCAACTTCACGTCACTCTCCATAAATTACAGGCTACAAAAACTTTAAAAATGTGTCCACTGCGACAAAAAGCATGGAAAATCAAGTGAACATTTGGGATGTTCCATGAAATTAGCATTTCTTGATAATTTTTTCTGTTTCATATTAAATTTAATATTAAGAGAAGCTGACAAGCTTTACGAACTTTCTGTTGCTTTGCCAATACGTCAGTGTCAGCTGAACGTGAATTCTGCGTTTTAAACTGTGTGGTATCATATTTACGAACAACAATGACTCAAAACCGAAAGAGAAATTTAATGTTTCTTTCTGCACAACGGGAATTAATCAAAACTTTAGAAGCAAATCCCTAGTTTTATAAAAATGTCATTGACTTGGTTACTAAAAAGGAAAGGAGAATTTTTTTTAAATTACAAATATATTCATGTTTTGATTAAATTATATATCGCATGTTGATCAAAAATGGAAATTTTATTTAAAAAAATTAATTTTTTATTGATTTTTTATGCAAGTTTTTGCAAAGTAATTTAATAGATTTTCTATAAAACTCTAGTAAAAAATCAAAAAAATTCGTAAAACTTTGGTAAAATATTAACAAAACTTTGATAAATTTTAATAGTATCTAATTTAATAATTACTTAGAGGATTTGAATGCATCAACATCAGTTCAAATGCAAGATCTGAACAACAAATGCCCATTATGTGCTACAACATAAGCTGATTATGCAATCACGCAATAAATAATATTTCACATACATGGAATTTTCTGACTATATATACATTAAAAACAAGGTCAGATTTCTGCAAAAACAAATTTTTGTTTAATAATTTGCACATATTGAAAGCATTTTCATTGTTATTATCAATTAACCAATTAATAACATTGCGTCACTAATTAACAGTACTGAATAAATGAAATTGATTTTAGCCAAGCAATCATGAATAAATTATTCTTACAGCATATTGAGCGACATATATATTATTATGAGAAAGGTACTTATAAACGACCTTATTGGCACTGAATTATATGAAAACTTATTTTTATCTTCTCCGTGCAAAAATATTTTATCTTTATAGCATTTGCCGCCTTCAAATTGAAAAAATTTAATTGATAAAAAATTAATTTTTTATCAATTTTCTTTGGTAAATTTTCAATAAAAAAGTTGAAAAATTTAAAATGGAAATTTTATTAATTTTCTTTAATTGAAAATCCATTTTTTCAATAAAACTTGGCAATCTATAAAAATTCAGTAAATAATTAATAAAACATTAATTTTCTTTAATTTTTTTCAATAAATTTTCAATTTTGAGGTGCATGTGCATATATATATATATATATATATATATATATATATATATATGCATAAACATGGCTTACATAAATTCATATATTCAGTATGTAAAAACACGCATGGTATAAGTAAATACATATGCATTCATTCATAGTACATACCCCTTCAATATGCTCACGCTACGCCGCTGATTGTACCGATAAACATCAGTTGACAATATTATGTGAACATGATCTTACTTTGTCATTAGAATAGTAAATGGTTGAAAGTGCATAGACGTTTACACGTTGGAAAACAAAATCAAATAAATGACATAAGATGTATTTTTTATTTTATGAGAGAAGTGTATTTAAGAGATCCAATTCCAGGTACTCTCATGTAGCGATTGTGGCAAAATTTTAATTCTGTTTGAATAACTTTGATTGTTCATTTACAATGTCTTGTTCAAAATTTTTCTAATTTTACAAAATTTTTTTTACTTGGTGCCCAAACAGTTAAGACACAATTAAAATCTGAATGAATCAAACAAGCACGAACGCATTTGTTTTTTACATTTGTTGCTTTACGGTTAACCTTCCCCAATGGTTATAATAAACAACAAAAATTATATTTGAAAGTAGTTTACCATCGTCAGTCAAACTAAAATTAATTGTTAGTGAAATGCAAATTTTCAAAACATTTAATATATTCTAAAATACACGGTGAATTTGATTGCATTTTGTTTAAAATATGGTTTTTTTCCTTTTTAATAGAAATCGATTGCTGATCTTTGTGTAATATTTGGTTTATTAGAATATTCGTATGATATGTATTTTCAAATAAACATAAATTTTGGAATTTAAATGTCCATATAAATTATTCAAATAGCTTTTTTGTTTCAAAACAATGTCACACTTCTGAAATCAAAGACGTTTGAATTGGAACCTTGTAATGAATTTAATTTGATATTTTTCCGAAATCAAAATTCATGATTCTATTTAAAACGAAACTGATCTCCGAAAAAAATTAAAACCGAGTTTTTCGGTTTTCAGCTCAGGCACTTCTTTATAATGTTATTTCAAATAAGTAATGCATCCTTCTTGAGCAAACGTCAAAATGCTTGTCAAGTTGAAGGTAACTTTGTTTTACTTGATTAATAACTGTAATTTAATGTTATGAAACTATGCTTAAAAACAATTTTCTCTTGAATAACGATTACTAATACCGATTTTAACAGCTGAAACCCGAAACCGAACTCATTTTGTGGAAGCCGCCGAGCATTGACATTTACTGATTTGGGTTGCTCTGTAATCTTCAATCTAGCTTACTGAGTTGGGGTTCATTGTTTCGCACATCATTAGCTATGTATAACTCGGACCAGGTTCAGCACAAGCCCAAGTCTTCACCTGCCCTGCCTTACCCTGATTTTGTCAGTTTCTTCTGCAGAGACCTTTCTAAAAATATTTTATTACCACATTTTTAATGTTTTTGTGTCATTATTGTGGTAATACCACTGCCGCCTACTATGTCAATTGATTAATTTTCTTTGTTTAATATATTTTCGTTAATTTCGATAACTTTTATTTTGTTTAATTTATATTATTTAAGATTTCTGAAAATTTTATTATAAAATTTTTGAAAATAATGCGCCATTGTAAATATTTTGAAATTTAGTATTTTTCTATAAACTCTTTTTTTGTAAAAATTCTTTGTTTCGGAATCACACAGATCAAAATGCTCAAAATTTAAGAGTTGTTTAAGCATTAACCCCAGTCTTAAAAAATTAATTGCGAGATTTCTGGTCTAATATACAGAGATATTGCTTAATGTTCGGTTCTTGTGTTTTTTATACTAACAAAAATATTTGTTCTATTGTTTCAATCGCCCATTTATATTGATTAAAAGACTGCCTTTCATACTTCATGACTCTTAAATTTTGTGTTTATGAAAATGTAGACCTTTCATATAATGATACCTCTGGTTCGATCTTATAAATACTATTTGTCCTGCAGAAATTTAAGTATCACTTAAGAATATTATAAGTTCATATTGACTGAATCATTAAGAATTACTAAGGCTTGGCTGGATTTATGTAATTCCTATAAAAAAATTCCTATATCACGTCTGAATCCAAAAATTCATACTGCTTTACATCATTGATAATGTAACATTAGGTCTATATAAATAATAATAAATCTATTTAATACTACTCCAAATTTGCTTTCTTTAAACACAGTCGCCACGTAACTGCTTTTACGAACAGATGGCACCGTTAAACTAGGCAAAATTAAGAGACTTTTAAGTGTTACTTCCCCGTTAAAGTGAATATACTGAAATCTAATAATTTAGATGAAGGAACTTTAATAATAATGACTAAATAAAGAATCGTTAATTAATTGAAAAAGATGACGTCAAGTAAACTAAACGTAAATTATGCAATAGGCCATGGTTAGACTCAGGGATCCAACATGATTAATCGTCAACACGATTAATCGAGATTAATCGGATAGATTAATCTATCGTGCTGGTCAAGTAGATTAGATTAATCGTAAACAGCGTGCTCGATTAATCTAGATTATTCTAATTAAGTTGATGCTTATGCATTCAGTTAAGTGTTGTCATTTTCGGTTTTATATCTTATCTATGGCCAATATTCTTGTGTCATATGTTTTACAAAAGAAAACCTTAACACCGGACATAGAAGAAGAGCATCTAACATACTTAGGAAGCGTCGGATGTCGCCTAATTCTATATATAAGGATCCTCGATTTTATCACGCCAACTTCTAATCAGGTTGAGTCGTTGAGAGACTGTTCAGCAAAGCTGGATATGCTCTATCTGATTTCCAAAATCGTTTATTACCCTTCAACTTAGAGATCCAAATATTTCTTTACCCTAACAAGCACATGTGGAGTAAAATAACTTCAGGAAATAATCTCAAATAACAATAATAGTTGAATATTTTTCAATTGATATATTGTATTTTGAATATTTTTAATCAGAAGTAGATTAATCGACGATTAATCGCGATTATTAATCTCCTGGCAGCAGCGATTACGATTAATCTATCGCCGCAAATTTTTTTCATACGATTAATCGCGATTAAAATCTAACGATCCCTGGTTAGACTAGTGATTGGTTCAAAAGTGATCTGTCATATTTTGTTTGAATCGAACGCGCACGATTTCGTCGTGATCGCCACATCTCTGGTGGTTAGACGTGCGATTCACTCAAAATGTGATAGATCACTTTTGAACTAATCACTAGTCTAACCGTGGCCATAAGAACTAGTCTTTCAATTAAATTCACTTCTTCTATTAAGTATTTAGCGAGCTGTGGGAGCACTAATATTAATACTTCTTTTGATGTTCTCTTATATTACACGTCTTTGCCTTAGCCTAACCTGCTCGAAATTTATTATAAGTAACCCTATTCAACCAGGGCTTTTTGGGCTCGTCAGGCAAGGGCAGTGAGAATCCCCCTATCTAACTGTGCGTTGGATTATGATATTAAAGCAAAATTTTGCACAATTAATCTTCATATGAGTATCATCAATTTGAAATGTTCCAAAATTATATGATATCATTGTTTTGATTACGTCATCAAAGGAAAAATTGTGGGGATTTTTTTGAAATACATTTAATATTGATTTTAGCATATCAAATATAATTGTTTTCCATATTTTACATAGTTTTTTCATATTTACAATAATAATAAAGTTTTTCAAAAATAAATGTACAGTACGTAAGGAATGCAAAGATTTAGAAAATTTTTAGTAAGAAATTATGAGCCCCAATAAAAATTAGGACCAGTCTTATTAAGAATGTCTGTAACTTTTTGAGTAATAATCAAATGCATAATAGGGGCTTGGAGGAAATATTCCTCAGGGGAATAGGGTCAATGCGTGGTTAAATTAAAAATGAAATAACCCAGGCAAGTAGCTTAAGATTAAGTAAACTATTAGAAGCTTTAGCTTAGAGGCATTAAGAAATACACAAAGTTTTACAATTTTTTTTGTCAAGATCTAATGAATTTTGTTATTTAGTAAAAGCCCTTTATTACCAGAGATGCTACAAGTGGACATACGTTTAAGCAATTCATTACTATTTGGATAGTTTTGGGAAATTGGTAAACCCCACTTCCCCTATCAGATCATTAAGTGAATCCGTCATAAAAAAAAGACATTAACTAAATGTAATAGGATTGCTTTAATAGTTCTAAATCTCTTCTATACAACGTGTATATTTTCTCCCATTATATTTTCGTGCACAATTTTGAAAAAATTCTAAGGTTAGGCTGGGATTAAGAAAATTAATTATTCTTGCATTGCTACATCCCAATATATCCTTTGATAGCCCAATATTCTTAATATTTAAAAAGAATGCATATATGCATATATTAAAATTGCTAAGGTCTTCTGTTATTTTCGTTTTTGCTGGTTCTGTTTGAACGTGCAAGGTGTTTTCAAAAATGATTTTTTGAAATATACGATTTGTTATAATAACTATTAATACAATTACACCGTATCTAAATTTTGAGTTCAGAAAGTGTTATTTGGACTTGATTAATAAAACAAAATTGAAGGGATAGTGTAAACTTAGAAAATGTTATAGCGACAAAATTCTTCAAGATACCTTCCAACAAAGTACAAAATTCTGAGAGCATAGATACTGATACTCAGTGTTGTACATGTACATAGACAACATTGATGTTAAAACTTTGTCCTTTTTATTGAATCTGCTTAAACTTTAGACTAGACACTGAAAACTGTAAATTGCTGCATTAAGTAAGTGAATGGATAATTGTATCAAATTTCCTGACTTGGTTCTAAGCATTTTGCAATTCAAAAACTTTGTTATTCCTTCTATGAATGGAATTGAAATAGTAAATGACCTGGAACTGCTGGGCATTCGATTTACTGATAATCTCTCTCTGTTGCTCCTCATAATAAAAGAGGTGTAAAGAAGGCTTCTAGTCAATTCACATGATATAAAGAACCGGTTGAGTCTATCATTTTACGGAATTCACGTTTGCAGTTGGGGATACTCATGAACTTTGATTAATTTGGTCAAGAGGTAGAACAAGAAGAGATATTGTCTAATGAAATTTAGCATAGTGCTTGAAAACTACATAAGAGCATTGATTCACAACAGTTTTTTGAGAGATCAAGGCTCTTTTGAACATCCAATGATATTTAGTTATTGGCTAAGGTTATTTTGTGTATTGAATATGTAATTTGAACTTAGTCTCTATTTATTGTTGTCTTATCATTGTGATATGAAGTGTTTGATTACAATATATAAGTTTACATTTTAATTAAAAATTTTCATAAATTGTAAGAATTCATTTTAGGGCTATATTTTTATCCACTAAAGTTATATGAATTTTAGTCAGAATTTGATTTGTACACACAACTTTATATTCTTGCAAATTTCTATAGCATGTCTCCGTGATAAACTTTTTTCCCTAGCTCTATTTGAACTTCGAAATTTAAAATTTCCAATACTATTTTCAAAAGAATTTGTTTACATTCTATTAACAGTACTTGATTAGTGAGCTTTGCCATGTTTTACAATTGATACAGTAAAGTGAAATTCACTTTTTAACTTTAAGCAACTGTTTTTGATTCTTAAGTACGTCTATGTTAAAATAAACATTCCATTTCCTACCACATACCATGAACCACAACAAATTCCTTCAATTATTTTTAATTCACCATTTTTCTTATTAATCTAACAAAATTTTTCTATCAGACATCTGTGCATTATATATATATATATATATATATATATTTATGCTTTATTATTTGAGTTTTAATTGATTTCTAGTTATAAATACTATTAAATAAAGTTTTCTCAAGAGAATGATGCATTTGTATGGAAGCATTTTTGTATGGTACATCTTAAAGAAGAATATACATGATGTGACTCCAAGGAATTTTTTCGATGAAAAATTCAAAATGCAAGTGTTCCCTGTTGCAGTTAATTACATGCATGCAAATTTAATGAGTAAACTGAAAATCCTAATTTTGTTATTAAAAACAATTGGAATTTTTAAAGATTCAATTATTTTAAATAATAATGAAGTGAAGCCAATTAGTTTCATAACCTTTTCTAAATTCTATTTATTTTTCTCGAGAGATATTGCTGACAATAATGCCTTGAAAATTGGTGTATATAAATTTGACGCATAACCTGGAGAAGTCTACATGCTTAGCAAGTTCTTACCATTAATTTGTGTAATATTTGTTCTTCAACATAATATATTTATGAATTGTTGAATTATTTAACTTCATTTTCCAAATATTCCATTGAATTTGGCAGAGTGTCAGTTTGTCATGAAAAAGACACTGTTATTAAATATTATTTTATCATGCTATTATATAGCAAATCTAAATCTTTTAATCACAAGATTGTCTTAACTACATTTTGAGGTATTTATATTACCTTTAAAATAGATTCCATTGATTATGAGATTCCCATTTTAACTAAAGTGATAAATGGATTGTCTATCATCTTTTTCGCAGAAATGTAAAAATTATGCAAGGTGCAAGAAATTTCTACAGGTTATCCACAACTATTTTCTTGCTACTAATATTAATAAAAATATCGATATTATTAAGATGCTATCCTAGTAAAGTTCAAATTGAAGTAAGCCATAGCGTTAATAGAGTATGAAGCGTAAAGTATCTCCAATATACTTCCCATGTTACCGATATTGCCATCATAGGAAGATACGAGGATCACTTAATCATCCGGGAAATTCACTAAGTTAATTCATTAATGAGAGAACCAAATTTTAATTTTGACATTTCGTTATCATCGGGACAATAGTATCTATTATCAATTCCTGTGAGGATGGTTTTGTCGAACATTTTATTGTAACATGTAATCATTGATCTGTTAAAAAACTGCCAGGATTTTTTAAAAAAAATATTTCCAAAGTTGACTTTTCCCACTTGTTTTACACTAATGCATGTTAATCCTTAACACCATCTATGATGATTTATTGTTGACTAATCCTTCTCGATTCAATCGAAATGATCAATTTTTTTGTAGAGCATGTATTGAATTTCCCAAACAGTACTCCTTTTAATGATACAACAAAACTTATTTGAACTTTTTCTCGGCTTAGAGGTGTGCAATTATATTTCTTGAGATGTAATGTAGGTCCTAACATTTTTCATTTGTTGAAAAAGATGAAAAATCTTGTTTTATAACTGTTAATTATATTGATAAATATCTAAGCAAAATAGAAAGTTTCAATATTTCAAACACTTTTCTAAAACTTTTGTAGAAATGAATAAATATGTTTTCCCATTAATAATGCAGAATAACTCAATTTAACTAAAAATACAGTAAAAAAATTGCACTTTGTTATCATTAAACGTAGGAGCATCACTACTTCAATTCGCTTTACCCGCATAAATTCAGGGGAAATTTTTATTATAACCTCATCTTAATCTTAAATATAAATTTTTTATTCAAAGCATATTGTTTCTAAATCTAGCAAACTTTTCTAGCAGTTTTAGCAAAATTTAATTAATCGGTGCCCTAAGTACTTTCTATTTACATTGTTTAAATGAAATTAAAAATCATTATTTAATTTTTTCAAGTTTCAAATTAAAAAAGGCACACTTTCTTCAGTTGAGATAATTTCTTATGCAAAAATTTGTGTATAAATATTATTTAGACAAAGAAACTGTAACTCAGAAATAATTTTTGTCTACAAATTGCACTTTAGTTTTTCTCAAACCTATATTAGCTGAATTATTTACTTCACATTAATAAGAAGAACCAAAAGATTAGTAAAGATTTTCACAATTGTGTTCGGAAATTATTTTGTTTCTTTATTGAAAATTCAAGGAAACCATTTATGCTATTTATTGTTGCAGCAGTCTATTTTTTTATATAATTTTTATAAGGATTATTGGTAGCACTCTTTTTTATTACATATATTATATTATGTTTAATAATATTCATGGGTTTTGTACATCGTCAAAAATTCAATTGAAAAATATTGCATATTAAAAATTCAAAGTAATCATATGAATGTTATATATTCAATTAGTTCATTACTGTTCTATCAAAATTAAGATTTTGCACAAGTATATAACTTGTAAAGTATATAGTCAAAAGTAATATAAACAATCAATAATATTAATATGTGTAATAAACACTGGTTTGTTAAAATAAAATATAATTACTTCTGGCAAGTTATATATTAATGTCAAGTGCTATTGAAATTCCATGACTGTTTTCTTAACTACCTTGCATAAAGTAAAATATAATATTTGTAGAAGAAAGGTACCTGACAGCGAAGTTTGCTATAGGCGCCATCAGTAATTAGGACAAGAATTCGACTTCCTGCCAGCGTTACGCAAATAGTCAAATCAACAAGTGCCTGCTTAGATACGAGCAGAAATCGGATATTTCTGAGTTGCTCTTCTAATCCAATTTTCATTAACACCCAGATATTTCCTGGAACACCAATGAAAAGGCTAGTACCGCAAATAATAAGAATGACGATGGACATAGCTTCCTTTAGATCTTCTGAAATTTTTTCTCCAGGAACTGTAGCATTCATGTTTTGACTTTAAAGTATACACGTATAAAATTAGAAATAATTTGTCTCAATAAATGCCTCCATGTTTTGAGCGAGTTTGTAAAGAATTAAGATCTGAAATGTGATTGGGTGAAATGTTTCTGTCCATTTTAACAACTATTTGGATTTCGTCTCGCAAAAATATATCCTGCAAACAAAATTCACAATCCAAAATTCCATAATTTACCATCTATTCTCTGCACCATGGTTGAAAAGATATTTCTATATTTTCAAAAAACAAATCAATTGAGGTAGTCACCTTTGTGTTAAATATATTAATAAGTTTTAGATTTTCCTAGGTTTACAATTTTTTCATTGTAATTCCATTTTAAGAATTAGGAAGTAAATTTTTTATTTTCTATTGCTTTGCTATTTTAAATAAAATGTCAATTTTTTAAATATACTTAAATTTGTTAACAACACGTGCAAATGGTTAGATTTTCATAAGCCTAGATACATTTCGGACATGCTATGAAGAAATTTTAAAATTATCTCCCATTTTTTCAAAGCATTAAGTGGGTTAATATTTTTTAAATTTATTGGTACTATGATAAACAGCATTAGAAAATTGAAGTAAATCACTTTAATTCCTTGTCGCGTCCAAATATTTTAAGGTAGGTGACTGAAATTTCAAATAGGTCTATTTTAAGTGCAAGTACTAAACACTTGTAAATAAGCATCGCAGAATGTATAAGCAACTGTTTCTACAAACCTTGAAAGCTTAGAGGTTTAAAAGAAATTTCAATTTTCTTTCGATAAATATTGAAAGAATATTATTAGTTTTTAATGATGCAAGACTATGGTGTGAAATCAAAATGAATTTTAATTAAGTGAAGTCAAAAAATAATCAATAATATTTTGCTATAAATGATTTTCAATAATTTTATCAAAATTAAAAACACACAAGATAAATGTAACATGCTAAATGAAACAGAACAAATGTCTCTAGTTCCAGCATCATCATCATTTTATGACCACAAAGAACTAAAAATAGAAGCCGAACTTACGAGCAAACCATGTTTAAAGGAACTTTCATTTTGTAGAACTAAATTGGAGTAGTAGCCTCGCTTTGGAAAAGTGTGATCGTCTCTGATGAATCTAGGATTGAACTTTAACCACGAAGAAGAAATACGTTCGTCGACCAATTATAATTTGTCATAAAGCTCGAAATTCCAGAAAAACAACTAAATTTGCCGGTCCATAATGGTTTGGGGAGCAATCTGGAGCGATGGATATAAAACCATAGTTAGTTGTCTGATATTTGAGAATAAAATACTTCAAAATTTAAGTAACGAATTATAAATGAATATAAAACTGCTTACTTACATGTTCTGTTGATTCGCTTAAAAGTGGCCTAGTAGGCTTCTTTTATAATGACTAAATATGGTGCTTAGATAATAGCTAAACCTTACATATCTAAGACTTGTAGTATTCGTAAGTTTGATATTTCTCTTTGAAGAATTTATTTGGGGCGATCATTATATTTGTTTCGAGGATTGAATAAACGAAATTGTTTTTCATTGATTCACAACGTACGTATTGAAAAATAATTGAAAGAAAATTGACAGCTTAATTAAATTTGATGTCGTGCCTTATCTTTAGATTTTTCACTTCAAGGTATACATGTATCGTGCATATTGGATAAGATTGCTATTGGGCAGAGACAAATATGCCGCTTTAAATTTTCAACATTGATTTTCAATGATTAAACTACAAAAATTCTGTAAAAAAATTTGCACAGCCTTAAAACTAGAGTGGTTAAGTGCATTTCTTAAGGTTATTCTTTAATTATTTTGAAAATTGTTGTGGGGCGTTATCCCGCTTTTAGTTATATATTTATTCACGATAGAGACGATAATTTTGCAAAACCAGTTTTTAGTCGATATGTTACCGAACTAATTCAGTTATGATTATACTAAAACGAATACAAAGTAATAATGATTTTCTAACACCAACTTACACTAAACTTTGAGGTAAATATGAATAGCAATGTGTTTTTCCACTGTTCATATGTGCAGGAAATGGAAGAGCACAAAGGTCACGTGCCCTTTCCAAAACTGAAAAATTAACATATATTTAGAATGGCTGTCCTCTTGAATTTAGCAAAGAAAACAAGGTTATATGCATCTTTCACAGTCTACGCTATCTACGCAATTCTATGTATTTCCAAAGAACTAATGTCAAATTTCGTTTTGAAATGAGCTATTTGATTGTATTGTATAGAATACCATTGAAATCCCTGATGTTTGTTTTTCAAAAATTTAGCATTGTTTTTACATAGTTAAATATTTATTATCAAACAATAGCAATTGAGAAAAACTGAACCAAAGAACTGCCAATTGTAGAGATTGTAAAAGTAATTTTCTGACATCACAGTTCTTCTTGATAAAATTTTGAATGACTTGGAAATTTTGAAAATCAATTACCATGTATTTTCAACTCTTACCAAAATTGGATTCGATTCAATAATACCAAAAAGATCTTTTTGATCTGATTTGTCATAAATAGGCTTTGCAATTACCCATAAATATATTGCATAAAATATGAACTTTATAGAGTTAAAATGTGTTATTTAGCCACTAATAACAATTTTATTATGTATTGTTATTAAATTCCTAGTAGTAGTAATAGTAGAGATGACATTCTGTATCTTCTATGTAGTAAGGATTCAAAATATTTGCCGGTGGTGGTGTGGTGTAGTGCTATCAAAATGTTCATCGAACAAATATGGGGGCAATAAGATATCGCAAGAAAGTCTGTGGGACGGGGCAGGGCAGGTCATAAAAATTGTATAAAACAAAATATTTTGCAGTGCAGATTATAACTTGGCATGCAAAAAACCGAAATAAAATTCTGGCTGCACGCCTGCTACTGTTGTATATCTCTACAACCAAAAATAAATTATTCTCTCTTCAGTAATTACCCTGAGTCCCACTCACATTTCAAAAATCCTATACTCCAGCTTCTCTCCATTCTTTATGTAAATTTAGTTTATATAAAATCCAATTATTTAAAATGTAAACAAGTTTTGTAAATTTTCATCTAAACTGTTTATTTGTATGTTTTTCCAATATTCCTCTATTATATACTGTAATGTAGTAGCAAACTGCCTGATCATTTGCATACAACAGTTTTCCATCATGCCTTTTGAAATTTAGAAGAAAATTGATTTACTGAAGAATTCTTACATAATCACCTTACTGGTTTTCTAGTGACAGTGAATCTCTTCTTTGAAAAAAAGTGACATACTAAGAGCCCTCAAAAATTTAATTCCTCAGCTGATTACGTGTCTCAATCTCAACAATTACCTTTTTCATTCACTTATGCTGTTTTCAGTTTACAGACGGTATCTTACAAAAAATATTACCTTGTTTTAAAGCTCTGTCAAACTTCAAAGATAGTTAGGCCTAAATAATGTAGCAAAGCACATCTGTTTTAAATGTGTGCAGTGAAAATCGAAAATTATTCTGCGCTTTTGTTCAAGTTCAAAAATATTGCCTTCGAGCTGCCCATGATGTTAGTAGTATAATACATTTTTAAGAATCATGCAATGTATGAACCTGAACAAAAATACAAAATATCATAAAATTGTTTTCATAAAGATATTACGGTGTGAGCAAGAATTTTATTCTTCATTATTTAGGAAAGCATGAATGATAAATAATATTCTGAGTGAACAACCTTAAAAGTAATTCTTTTTATTGTGCTCTCCTTGTTTCAAACATCAATTATTAATACATTTTGTGCAAAATGTCATAAAATGCTTTGATACATCCAGAAGAAAACCATGTATATTTTTTGTTTAGATGTAAACGTTCCCAAATTCATTGCTGAACTTTTATCTATGACTTTACAAGCAGTTGAAACTATTTAAAAGACTGTCAACTAATCCAATATGCAGTGTACATTTGTATTGTGAATCATAATGTTAGCCCAATAAAATCAACAAGAAATCTCCAAGAAAATATTGATAAAATAATGATTTACTTTAAGCAGAACAAATTAACAGCAAATATGAACAAAACGCAAATTATTGTCTGCACCCAATGAAACACGAGCACTGGCAAAAAAACGTTGCCATAGAAATTTCAGCTGACTCTCCACTTATTAGGCCATCAGAAACTGTAACATATTTGGGAGCTGAGATTGATACTAAATTTAGCTATGGTAATTTCATTCGAAAAAAGGTGCAGAGAATGGCAGGAGGCATTCAATTTCTAAAACAGATTAAAGGAATTACTAAGTGTTAGGCATTGGTAGAAGCACTTGTGCAGAGTTAACTCAGATATCTATGTATATTATTAGGTAACTTAAACATCACACAATTTAATCAGTTAAATAGGCTATTTAGCTGGTCAATACCGCAAAATGTTTAGTGTTAGCAAGCACGCTGTTGGTGATTTTGTACACAGAGCATCGATTCTCGCACCAGCTTACATAATCGCATACACCAGCCTAATAAAATTCTACAAGTGCATCAATGAAAACCACTTTTTAAGCAAATATTTTAGCTATAGCAGAAGAGCAAAATAAATGCATAAACAACATAAAGATAAAAAATTTGTACTAGCTTAGAAGCTTAAACGGACTATGACAGAATTTGATATTTGCAGCC
>CABFPE010000374.1:309446-322748 GCA_900660155.1 Hofstenia miamia
ACTGATTATATATATATATATATATATATATATATATTTCAGGGTGACCACTTTTTTGAAAAAAATAGTGACCTTGTATTTTTGCTTATAAAATGAAATAAATGAAAACAATGTAGAACATCAAATATTTGAAAAATTGATTTATGACAGAAGCAGATAGTCACTGTGTCGAGCCTGAGCAGCCAATGCCTTTTTTATCACATCATCGACTTCTGTGATTTCACTTCATTTGGGGAGCTTAAAACAAAAGTTTCACTTATCATAGAATTGGCCAACTCTTTATTGGGCTTTTTTAAGTCTCGACAGTGTTTCTTATCTGATTTAGAAATAACACTTGCTTTTTTGACATCATTCAATAAATGTGATGGAAATTTGTAGCTTTCAAAATTTTCGCGATTAAAGTGCTCATTTATCAAACGAATGTTGTTATACGTATTTGGTGAGAGATTTACTTGAGAAACTGTTTCGGCCGTTTTCATTTTCGAAAATCCAGACTCCACTATCATGTTGTGAGGGAAAATAACTCCCATGCGTTCTACTAATCGGACAGTGCATTGAGGTAACTTCCTATATTTAAAAAATTCAAGGAAGGTCATTGATAGGATTCAGGTTGACCACTGATCTCCGCGGAGCTGTCAATTACTTCAGATGAACTCAAATCAAAAGCGGTACAAAACTTGTCTAGTCTTTTGTTATAGTTTGCATCCATATCAGCAATTTTAACATGCACCACAAAGCAGTTTCTGACTATACTAGAGGATAAAAAGTCTGAGAGTTTCTCTAGAACACAGTACAGTCAGAGTCCTGTGAATTTCAACCACTTCTCTTTAATCACATTAATTTTACCATCCGTAGTTTTTGCCAGTTCCAATTCAACAGCAGGTTTCTCAGTTGAAATCAAGAAAGGGGCTTTGTCGGAGGTCTTAAAGCTTCTGGACACATTTTGCTCTGTATATAAATTCTTGTGATACAGTTGGGGTGATAACGCTACATCGAGAGCAAATCGCACACAAAGCTTTCGGATATTGTCAAGCACCGATTGAAGGCAGTCGTAAATAGACCAATTTGGATTTTGAATTTTTTTGTGAACTGATATATTGGAGCCATTTGAACAATAAATTGGTCGATTTCGAGTAAAAACGCTTTCTCCTTTGTTTTTTGCCAACAGCTTGAGGTTTTGGAAAGAGATACAAGCTTATAAATATCGGCCCATTGACTAATAACTTTGTTCAAAACTTCGTAGGTTGATAAAAAACGAGTTGGATAGTAAGTCCCGATTTTCGGGACTTCTAGAGAGACAGCGCACTGCTTCATCAAAGAATGCACTCGTGGCTTATTTTCGATGAAATTTGAAATGTCTTCAGCAAATGATATAACATTATGCGAAGAATCGGCTCCACTCCTTTAAATCAAATTACCAATGTGGCAAACACATCCACCGAAATCGACAATATTCTGGCAATATTCCTTTATCTTACCCAAAAAGCCGGATGGTTTTCCTCGCATAACGTTGCAGTTATCCCTCATCATGCAAATCAAGTTGGCATACTTGAGATCGTACACTTCCATCACCTCGGAAAATGCTTCAAAACAGCTTTGTTATCTACAAGATGCAACGAAACCAAATCCAGTGAAGTAGAACTTCTAAGAAACTCTTCAACGTCAGTTTTAACGTTCAGTTCTTTGGTGTGCAGATACCGCACCTTCCTTTCGTTTCGGTCGTCGAAGAATATGATTTGGATATGGAGCAAAGCGAAGATTTTATTCGTTAGAGATGTCTTGAGATTTGAAAATACATAAGGACCTATGGCATGGTTAAAAATGTACTGGCACTTTGTACGTCCACAGTTAACTTTCAACCCTCGACCAGAATTTTGCAACATATGTGCATACAAAGATCGTTTACGAGAGCACACATCGCTCCATTCAAAATTATATTTAGAATATGCAAGACAGTGGCACCGACTCGGATCTCTTCTTCTGTTTTCGCATGGGAGATATAAGTCCATAAGTCAGTACGGACATAGTGGAAGAACACGCTTGAACTTTAGAGATTTGCAGATCTTGTTCTGCGCGTTGCTTCAGCTTCTGAAAATTGGACTTTATGCTTATGACTGACCCATCCATTTTGCATCTAACTTTCGTATCATCTTCCGCTACTGGAAGCACCCAGGAATACTTTTCACACAGAGCNGAATGAAATAAATATATATATATATATATATATATATATATACATGTATATATTGTACATATACTGAAGATGAAGCCAATACTTTTGATATTTGATCTTGGTTGCGAATTAAATTTGAATGATAGAAATATTGGAATGATCCGTTTAAAATTGTGTTAAATGATCTCAGCTTATTCTTCAATTGAATTGTATTATTTTTAATAAATGGTAATTTTCATATAAATGTCTTTTTTGTTTCTTTTACATCTTCTTCAGATTTTTCATTATTAGTTGAGGATAAAATTTGACTTATAATTTTCTTCATAGGATGATGTGGATATCCATTATCAGGAAACATGTCATATAATTGATCTAAAGAATTGGGAATTTTCAAATATGATGATGATATTTTGATAATTCCTTGACGCAAACATCTGATTGTATTTAACTCATGCTTTTGATCACAATAAGAATCAAATGGTATGCAAAGACCGCTGTTCGTTTGCTGAATAAATATTTCAATTTCATATGATCTTTGATTTGCTACAGAAAGATCTAAAAAAATTCTAAAATTCTTGTTCTAATGTAAATTATATTATATATGTAAATAATATCTATGAGGATGTTAAATATCTAACAAACGATTTCATGCTACATAGTTAATTGGCAAAAATACTGTAATTTTATTACTTAAATTTCATTGTATGCTTTGATTGTTACACATCACATGTGACTTTTAGATTGTTATACACTATTGAAACAATGCGGTTAATTAATCACAACACATTAAAATATTTTGAGAATAATAGAATACCCACTAAATGTGTGTGTATATATATATATATATATATATATATATATATATATATATATATATATTATGTATATATTTATAAGGGCGGTTTGGTAAAGGTTGTCAAATATATATGGCCGCTATGTATATAAAGGGCGCTACGTATTATTTTAAAACAAGATTGGACCCTACGTATGTTTTTCCAAATTTTGATATCAGAAATGGCTTAAGCACGTAGTTTACTGACTCAGATAAAAAAAATTGGCCAAAATCGGACATATTCCGGCTGACATCGGAATTTTTGAAATGGCCGGAAGTGGACCCCATTTTCACTGGGAAGAACTGCTAATATTGACCTGAAAATAATATCAGATATTGAACAACGCCCAAATTTTTTGAAAATCTAAAAAATTAGTTCCAAAACACATTCATAACTGTTGAAATGGCAATAAATTCAATTTTTTCAACAATATTTTTCATTTTTATATATTTTTTGAGAATTGCTTCCCTTGAGACCAAATTTTGTGTGTAGCTATTAAATGAACCCTAAAGCTATCACGCACACTCAATTTGTGATTTTTTGGAGTTAACCGGCCGAACTGCATGCGGGCGCTAAATATGGGGAAAATCGGTGGTCGCGAAAGCTCAGTATAAAACCCATAGTACTTAGCGCCCGTATATATATATATATATAATTTAAAACACATACACATAGAGACAAAACATTTTCACTTTTACAACTAAAAAAATCTTATATATTTCGCCATGTATTCAATTGCTCTGATGTTCAAATTTCTAAGCTTTTTGGCATTCTTCTAAAGTTGCTTAAATCTTCAATATGAAAATACGAATTTTGAAATGTGCCTGAGAAAGAATAACAGCTTCACAAAAAATGAATATTTTACATAATATTTAGTGTATTTCGGTTCATAAAAAGTACAAAAAAATTAATATTACAAGAATTTGTTGCAAGATTTGATCAAAGCGGAATTTAAATTACAACAATATAAGAAACTTTAGAACATGTTAACAGTCAGCCAAAAGTGTTGAGAAACAGCTGGTTGTTATAAGGCAAAGGACTCACTAAACAAACATACAAAATTGGAAAATTTACATTTGAATTTTTACAACATTGTCTGGAAATTCCAAGCAAAATACAACAATTAACTCCAATCACTGTAAATTCCCCGAGCTTTCCCAATAAACGTCTGAAAACTTAGTATGATAAATTTAGACAGAAACTATTTTCTGAGTTCAAAATTCAAATGAAAAAATCCATTTCGGAATGTCAATACACCTCAAGCGTGATTGGTTGCATAAGCGTTGTTTTCAACATTATATTATATTTATATAAATTTTCATTTGTTGTGAATTGCTACGAATAAAATCATTTGAATTAAAAATAGCTCCTTGTGCTAAATATATTTTTCAAGGTTTCTACACGTGCATAGGGCAGCAATTAATGTGTTACATTTGACACAAACAGCGCTGTAGACCATTAAGGAAGGTTTTTCAAATAAACTTTCAGAATCCAATTTCTTAGAACGTCCAAGTGAAAAATCTTAATTAAAAATCGCCCTGTGCAAGTCGCAGAAATCAAAAAATGAGAACATGTCATTCAACGGTCAAACTCAAAGAAAAAGTGATTTAAATCCATTGATTTAGCAGAAACAGTATAGTCAGAATATTCAAACCTGACTCATTACATCTTTGCGCATCATCACGGGCGGATAAAGAGGGTCGTAGTTTTTAGAAACTAACATTCGGAGAGCCAACTGAACTAATGCTTGCTGAAGAGCGACTAGAGGACCACGTAAAAAGTAGCCTCTACTTCCTAAAACGCCTGCACCTCTCTCAAGATCAGCACCTTCTAACATGATGACTAAATCTACATGACTGTGACCTTTCGGAGCTAGTGCTGGTAAAGACTTTGCTTCATCTTCCTAAAAATAGCGTAAAAGAAAAAATAGACAATCAGTTCCACTGTAGAGGTACACACAAGTAATCTAATAAATATCATAACTGATTGCACTAATGAGTAGTAGATATATGTATTATCATTTAAATATAGAATGGGTAAATACCATGAAGCAAGGAAACGGCGGCGAAAAATCCACATCAAACTTAAAAGATCCCATCAACGTTCGTAGAATCTTTGCAAATCGGACTGCGCTTAAAAAATAATAGGAAACTAAAAACCTATTCATCTCTCACGATTTAACAAAAGCAGAAGGGGTTCAAAATCTACAAAGCTGTTGTCCAGGCCATTAATTCTAAAAATCAACTAGAACCAGTAAAACAGATGAAGTACCACAAATTCAAACATCAAAGTGTAACAAAATGTAGACCTTATGTGCAGCATGAGCAAAATTTGGTGATAATGCTCCCATAGATGAAAAGTTGACATTGGCGAATCGGTTGCACAAAAAAATTTAAAAGGTCATTTCAATAAAATCGCGTTTAATACACTGGCTTGACAAACAAGAGGTTGTAAAAATGCGTTTATTTGATTCGTTTTTGTGGATTTTCTTGCATGTTTTGAGGAATGAATTTTATATCAAATTAAAGATAACTAACTACATTGTTGACTTTTTGAAGATAAAAAAATTGAAAGTATTTTTATCTCAGCCTGCGTTTACCTACAAAAACGCATTTGTTTTAATACTTGGTGATGTTAACAAAAGTCAATTATCATTTTCGATAATTTTCAATTTGGAAACTTGGTAGACAAGCCCATTTATCGCCCTAATAAAAGTAAACTAGACAGCGTATGTCGCAGATATAACTATGTATAGTTGTCTAATGAAGCCACCAATAGGATAGTGCGATACAAATTACCATATGCCAATGAAAATAATACCTAAATTCTCAATACAATAAAGTATTCGATTAGAAGCAAGTGAAGCACCAAAAACATAAATATTAACGAAATGGGTAAATTCATTAGGGCAATGAATTTGGAACAATAATTCCCTCTATAAGGGCATCAGGTTTCTACAAAAGTTTGAACGAAAAAGTTAGAATAGAGAAAAATGATTTCGCACTGAGTCAAAGGCTAAAGGTGTGTTTACAGCTTATCAATGAAATATAATATTTCGCAATCGAGTGCTCAATTAGCACAAATTCAGCTGTAAACAGCTGTGAACGACGATCAATTAATAAAACTAATGAAATCAAAAGAATGCGTAATTGAGCTTATCAATTGCGCTAATACTGCTGTAAACACTTGAAATACGACCATATTTCCACAATTGAGATGAAAGACGTGATCAAACCACTTTTGATATTTCGTCTTTCATTCCTTTCATAATTAGTCATTACGCTAGTGTAAACATTGAATCAATTATATTCATTCGAAACTAGGCATGCAACAGGAAAGGATCACGACCCAATTGCTTAAAAAATTTAAAGAAAAACGTTTCTGTGGGATGTCTCTAATCCCAAATGTTTTGAATTATAAGATTCAATTGCCATTAGTCAGCTGTAAACGCTGTATCAATAACAAATAAAAGTGTGATAAACAAGTTCAATTGAGACGCTGTAAACAGCGTATCAACAACAATGCATTCTTCTTAATTTAGAGGTATTATAATTCATTGATAAGCTGTAAACCCACCTTAACAATATCTTACAAAATATTAAACTCAACATATCACATGGTAATGGCAAATTGCCCTCATGGATTTTTAGCAAGCGCTATAGACCGAAATGAAAATCAAAATATGTACTTACATTATTTGCATTTATGTTAAATATGTTGTTATTGAATATAAGAAAGTCAATTATTACTTTAATAATTTATTTATGAATTTTAATTAGCCAGAAATATGAATGAGTGGAAAGCAACAATATTCAATAATCAAATAACATGAATGAACGTGAAGCAATTTATGCTACATTATGTTTTAATTTTTTTTATTTCGACTCCACCTCTCCAAAAAACGAATGATCTCTTTCATGAGGGTGGGGAGGGAACTGACCTCTAACTAAGTTGCATTGCATAGTGTAATACTGCCTTTAGCACGAAATTACATGTTTGTACACGTTTGATATTTCGGAAGTGATAATACCAAAGATAAATTTGCTTTGTTGATTGCTAGAAAAGAATTATGTTGTTTTTTGTAAAATTTGCTCGCATACACAGAGTGCAAGGTTCAATTTCCTGTATTATTCAAGGTTGAGGATCATTATCGAAGTTACATTTTTAGTGTTAAGTTTTTAAAGAAAAAGGATCAGTGACATAAGTTCGTATAAGTGAATTAACAGTAAAATTTTAGTTGAAAAATAAAATTTTAAGATATTGTGGAAATGTCTAATATAGTGAAAAGACTTGACTTGCATAAGAGGAAGTGGTGCATCTCCGGAGGAAAAAAACATTTAGCCGTAAAGTATATTAAAGAAAAGTTGAATATTATTGATGAAAGTGATAAACAAAATGTACGTACATTTTTCTATGAGAATTTTTTTTCCATTATTTCGATATTGGAGAAATTGCAATAGAACTGAAAGAACTTTTCTAAATAAGCATCACGCCTGGTTAAATTTTGAATTTTCAATATCCAAGATCACTCAATTAAACTAATCATTCTCTAGCAAATCTAAGAGAAGACCTTTTAAAGAAAGCAAAGATGCAACAAAACGAAAAAAAAACAGAAAAACTAAGAACTCAATTTCCATCTTGTGATTTGTCATTTGCTGCTTCAATCAATCTGACGAAGCAGCAGCAAAACTTGTACACGAGGTAACCAGTACCACTCAAACAAGATCCAAAAAAATTCTAGCTCGATGGAATATAGTAGACTTCTCCTGAACTATCAATGCTGTCGTCTGCCGGTGCCTTAAGAAAAATAAGAAACATTATGTTCCCATGCTGCTATGAAATTCTGAAAACAAAAAAAATCTCTTTCCCAGACAATATGCCAATACAAGCGGATTAATGCAAAACACCTCTGCAAGATTTCTTGAATTACACATGCTAAGGAATTTTGAAAATAATAAATTTAGATGCAAGAAACTTAAAATGTAAATGGGGTTTCGATGGAAGCTCTAGCTATTCTGCGCTTAAACAAGCAAACACTGAAGTCTCAGAATGCTTGATTGATGATTCTTCAATATTATGTACTTCGTGTGTACCTATTAAGTAGAAGTCCCTATTTGGAAAAAACCCATGTCCTGCTTCCCTTAGATACTGTAGAGCAATTAAAATACAATGGATTAAAGAAACAAAAACTGTTTCTAGAAAGGAAGAGAAATATATTAAAGATCAAGAACATTTGAAGAAATTATTTAAATTGTAGGGATAATAGATTTTGAAATGAATTGTACAATAGTTGACGGTAAAGTTTGCAATTATTTAACAGAAGGGTCATCGTCAATACGATGCTCTATTTTCATTGAGTCTTTTCCAAAGTTAAATGATCTAGAGCTGTCTTACGCAATCTGCTAGAAGATCCTGCAGTACGCTTGCATATGCTTCCTTCATATATCTTATAGATTATCCATAAAATCATGAAAGATTTCAAAGGAATTCAAATTTCGAAAGCAACACATTCAGGAGGAATTGAAATCCAAGCTTCGATTAGTTATTGATGTGCGAAACAGGGATTCGGAAACACTAATTACGGCAATACTGCAAGGAGACTTTTGATAATACAGACGTATCATCTCAACTAACTGGTATAGACAAAAAATTAATTGAAGGATGCTCCACAATTTTAGAAGTCATTAATTCTTCCTACAGAATCAATTGTAGTAATTTTGATAAATTTTGCTTGGAAACTGCTTAAAAGTACGATAACTTATACGGTTGGTATTACAAGCCTTCAATTGGCCTACCTCAACTAAAAAGTCTTCAAAAATTAATTATTTTAACTCTTGAAGATAATTATCTGTCCCAAGAATAAACTGAAGACGAACTTAATGACGTAGTCAGAAGAGGATTTGTCAGAGTAAATTGGTGTATGTAAATATTCTAATTAGTAAAAGAATTAGGAAATGAGTACAATTTTAATTTAGTATATTTTTGGATTGTTTCAGGGATGCCTTATGCATGAGCAAAATGCGCCTTGTGAGATTTGCAAGTAAGGCGCGCAATTATGTACGTATTTAATTTTCTAAACTGCAATAAAAGCGGCAGAAAACGGAATCTGAAAAGAGTCTATTTTGATAATATATAAAATTATCTTTCCAATAAAAAACAAATTATGAGTTCCTAAGAGTTCCTAGGATAGTATAAGCAAGGCTTTATCAAAGAAAGCTTTTAGGACTTATTTCACACATATTTTTAATAAACTGAGTAATTAAAAATGTCTTTTTGAAAATAGGTGTTATTAATATTGAAAGTCATATAAAAGGCAGAAAAAATTGTAGTTTAAAAATTACAGGAAAAAAATAATGATACAATAATATAATAAGATAAACGACTTGCATTGAAATTTTTGTTCAATTTTTCAGTTTTCTTCTGCTATATTATGCAATTTAAAGAGGTCTAATTTCAAATATTATTAAAAACTGATCAAATTCATAAAATATATATTTGGCGAAAAAATGCGAAAATTGAAAAATAACTATCACACTTATCAATTCAGATGTAAAATAATAACTTACTCAAATAAATTAAGTGTGTTTTGTCTAAAACCATACAGATTAAGAGAGAACAAGTCGTCGAAAATTATCGAAATGTAATGGTGAAAATTCCCGATATTTTAACTAATTCTTTCAAAAGGCAACAAAAGGAAGCAATGTCGGAGCATACAAAAAATTTACTCCAAAAGTAAAATTTTCATAGAAAGCTACCTCTAATGTGCCTACTCATTTGAAAAGATGCTCTACAAATTTAATAAACATGATGTTTGACAAAAATCATTCACCAAAGCATGAATTAATTCAATTGCATTTAATCAGCTTCCATTAATTATACTTGAAAACTCCTGGAAACGAATCAAAAAAATATGCAATTTGGTCTCGTCCAACAGTAAGAAATACCATGTTTCCCAAGGTGATGCGAGAAATGGATGTGTGAAGAAGTAACTATCTAAATGGGATCATATCCACACCACTCTAGATTTTTCTACAAAAATCACAAAGTTTAGTTTTTTAGGCATGCCAATTCACTTTATAGTAAAAATTTTAGGTATAAAATCTTATGTATTAGCGACTGATCCCTTTCTAGAAAGACAAACTGAGGATGGTTATCATTCCATGACTACCAAATACGGCCTTTGCAACAAAGTGCGAAAAGTGGTTTCTGCCAATGCTGCTGCAATGATTTCGCTTCCAAAATTTTGCTTTGGAGCAAAACGAGCATCTTAATACAAAAAATCCTGATCACGCTTACGATGAAGTCAATGAGAGTGCATTAACAGAAAAGTGACTCTGATATCAACGATTTGCTTGTCCATCTACAGGAAGGTTAGCAGCTGTGTATGAGATGGATGGCTATATAAAAAGAAAATAAGATTTTATAGGTATAAATCAAATTTGTAGTAAATGCGATGTCATTTTTAAAAAATGTTAAAAATGATGCAATTGCTCATTTAATTATTCGCGATAAATCAACAAAAATGCAACAACACTGGTAGTTGAATTATCAAACATACTATAAGATTAGTCCCATATTATGATTATATTTATGGTAATGAATTTACAAGGTTATTATATATTAATGCCTGTCAGATGCTTTCACTTACAATATTTACAAAAATAATTATAATATTAATACACTGGATACAATAATTGTGAATTTTTAAAATATAATTTTAACATAAAATAATATGGGAAAAATTAAATTAAATTTTTGATGTGTAAATTCGGACACCAAAGTTTGGCATTTATCCTCCAATATTTTATATGAATTTTGGAATTTTTCATAATTTGATTTGAATGTTTTAAATTTTTGTAGAAATTTGAAAATTTGATTCGAAAAATATTTGAAAGCCCTGATAACTTGAAGAGCCCAAAACAAGATGGAACGCTCAATTGATTATGATCGAGAGTATCCCTAAAGATCACAAAGGCGTCAATGATGCCATAGATCTAATGGAATCAAAAGAGAGAATTTCTGATTATGATATTTTGGCCCTTAATGAACTGGTGACAGTTTTAAAACTGTCTAAAGAAGCATTGCAAGATATAGTAGGAGATAAAAAATTAACCGTTTCGAGCATATGTCCGGTGAAAGTGAGCCTGACTCAACAATTTAAAGAGTAAAACTTTGCATATTGTAATGGTTTGGTATCTTCTTTGACATTGTCTTAACGATTGCAACCATTTTTAGCAAGTCACGACAGCCAGGTTGTTGCTATGGTTGATCCAAGATGAAAAACAAACGTCCTAGTATTTGCAAAATAGTCAGCTGCCTTGAAACAAACTTCACAAGAAGGAGTAGATGAATATGAACTTCCAACAAAGCATCCAAAATTGCTTGGAGTTATTACCTCAAACACAAACAGGAACATTGCTAGCAGGGCAAAAGCAGATGAAGTAGCCTTGTATTTGCAAGAAAGCATAGTTTCTTTTGATAGTAACCCCTTGAATATGGAAAAACGAATACAATGCTTTCCAAATTTAGCCCAGTTGGCCAGAGAATTCCTTGGACGTTCAGCTACTTCGAAACCATTAGAAAGGGTGTTTTCACTTACTTGTAATTTCTATACTATCAAATCGAAGTTTATTGGATACAAACACATTTTGGTTCGTTAATGTTTGCAAAATGCAATCAGTTGTTGCATGATGTCGTTCAATGTTAACACTGAAACAGTGTGACAATTGACAGATTTAATTTAACTGATTTTTGTGCTGTTAATAATTATAAAATTGCTACGTAGTTATATTGTAAGGTTTTTGATTAAAATGTTATTGTCAAATCTCTGCAGTAGTGCTTATTATTATGATACACTAGTAAATAGGAAACAATTAGGGTTATAAAAACGCCCGAAACGATATTTTAAGCTTTACTGTTGTTTAACATTATCGATTAAGCTGATTATCTTAAATCTAACTAGGCTATTATTATAAAAATGGAATTTTATTGTCGCTAAATTCTCTCAACCTTCTGAGTTAGAATTTTCCATGAATGGAAAAAGTTATTGTAATTGAAATTAAAATTATCTGCTAGAAAGCAATTGTAATTGAAACAAAATGATGAAATTTTTCTAACCCTGCTAAGCATCAACAAAATAAATGTATTGTGGAAAGATAGCCATAAAATATTTTACTAGTTGAGATTTACACTTGCGATTTGATATAATTTGAATGTAAAATATATCATAGTTTCTTCTTGTAAACTAGCAATAAATTTAAGGTTAATTTGAATGAAACATACAAAATATTATGCTTAGAATCTTGTATGTAATTCACATTATAGAGGTTTCATATATTTACGTGAAGATTCCGTAATTTTCCGAATACTAACCGAAACATATCCATGATCAGGTGTCCATATTTTTTCAATTCTGTTAAACGCTTCATCGTCATGTACAGGGACTGTGGAGTGAACAATGTTACCAATTTCCTTCAAGATTGCATCCCTGGAAGTTTCTAACTGTTCCATTTCTTCGCGAATATTCTTATTTACAACATCAATGTGTCGCGAAATGTGTGACAATTGCTGACAATTAAAATCTGAGAGACTTCCTTCATTCAAGGAAAAGATATTATTGAGCACTTCACTAGGAGCTTCAACGATAGATGCATCACCTAAATATCTGTTGTTGAAACGATGGAAATTACTTAAAGAGAAAAAATGATACCTTCTACATTTTTCTTCTTTGCTGCGATAAAAGCTTTACTGCAAATTTTCTTCAGGCGATTCAGCTCATCAATTTGGAATCTAGCACGACGCCATTCTGAATCCTTAGAAATGATTTCATCTACAACTTCAATAGGTTTATAACGGGCTTTTTGACTAGCTCGTATTATATCAGGATTCCCACCTTTTTCAGTACGAAAGAGATCAATGTCTAAAACCATGATCCTAAATAAGAACTATCATATTTATTAAATTCATCCAAATATCACAGCTTCATGCATGAGCAAAACTTGGATTAAACTCATTGGAGTGCATATTAACAAAGCATAGAGTAAATAAACAAGGAAGAAAATAGACTACGTTTCTTGGGCACTAACATTAAAACATTCTTAAATTCAGTGTGACTGAATAATTTTACTATTAGTATTATTAAATATTACAAGAGCAAAATTTTTTGTTTTCATAATTGAATTATCATTTCAGGACATGTTTTCAGAAAGTAACAAATAATGATCAAAGATTCCATTAAGCTCGTTATATTAATGCAGAATTATATATATATATATATATATATATATATATGTATAT
>CABFPE010000374.1:340273-354136 GCA_900660155.1 Hofstenia miamia
GTGTCTTCTCTTAGGTGTCTTCTCTTAGCTTTTTTGGGTGGAATCTCGCTGTGATTTTGGAGTGATTCAGATCTTCAGGCGTTGGATTTTCTGGTGATGACGTTTGTGTTTGTGTGTTGCAGTTGTTTGGTGTGATTTGCGTTTGTTTATCAATGGTGATTGCATCTTCTTCAGCGTGGCATGTTTCAGAAAGTTTTGATAGAAGTGAATGAAATGTACAGAGTTCTTCTTTTGACAATGCGTTAAACGGTGCTAATAACTTCGTGCGCGATAATTGTGTTAATGAAGCATCTGCAGATGCTGCGGAGGTAATTGTTTTCAGCAAAGCGCGCTCATCAGAGCCGACTGCTCGTAACGAAATCATTACGCGTTGGAAATCATTACGCGTTGAAATCATTACGCAATTGTAAGCCAAACTTTCTTTACTAAATCACTAGCTGAACATGTGTTTGAAAAAGTATGCTGTAAATTGACATTGCTTAAACATTGCAAAACATTATTTGTATTGCCATAAGGTATGGAGTGCATAATTCATTGAAAACACTGCCAATTGATCTGGTATTTCAATAGACATTACATTGTTAGACTGAGTTTTTAGATGAATTATTTCACAGCAAAGAAAAATAATAAATTTATCCAACAATTTACAATGAATATGTAATAGAAATAAAATCATGTGATGTTTAACCAAGAAAAGTCAGTTGAAATACATGTCATGTATATTAACAATGTAAACTGATAATAAAACTGAGTCAGTAATAATGACAGGCATGCATGTGACCTGCAGGATGGCGTCCATTTTAATGTATGCACTGATTAATCACTTAGCAATGTCATGTATATCAGCAAAAATGGTGTAAAAAACAAATGCAAGCATGCAAAAAAAATGACCACATAAATAAGTGAGTTGCTATGGCAAGTATATGAATCATTGTAATATGTGTAAACTAAATTGGCCCCCTCTATAAAAAAGTGAGTCACTATAGCAATTACATTTTTACAAATCATTGTAAAATTGGCCCTCATAAATGTTGCAAACATTAAAGATGAGTCAGTAATTACCTCACTGCTAGATGGCATTGCAAACCCCTCATCTGCCTTTTTTAACTACTAATTTGAAAATATGCTGAGATAAACAACATGATTACTTTTCTAGTTTGTATATATTGTACATTTTAATTTTTGCAAGACATTATTATAAATATGATAGATAGTCTATAATGTTTATGATAAAGAAGCACTAATGTAGTATTGGGACCAGTACATGTTTTCATGTATACTGTAAATATGTTAATAGACATTTGTATTAACAAGGATTTGTTGTAAATAGAGCACAATTTTAGCACAGTGTTGCATTTGCTAATGTTTGCTGTACCCTGTTGCACCACCAATTAATGATGCAAAGCCTATGCTTCAGGTATTACACTAATAAATAGCAAAATAGTGTCAGGAAAATAATTAAGCAATGATAAAAGTGGCTATTTATAATATGCATTTACAAATAAGAACTGCCCAGTCCTTGGATGAATTGATGAGATTTTTTATAATCCCATTATGAAATATATCCTTTTAACAACTTCTTGATGTTTTTGCATTTGTTATTTTACTTATGTTCTTTTGGTAATATGATTTTGTCTGTGGTGATATCTGCTTATATAATTGAAAGTTCTTTATTTTTAAATTGAAGCATAGAGTTTAAACTAATTTTTTGATTCAAGTTGACTAATAAAGAGTTGTCACTGAGTGTTTTTGTTGTGAAAAAGGAAGGTTAGGCATTTAGAGGACCTCTAAGATCTTTGAGGTTTGAGCCATGAGCTTGTTATAGTATGCTAAATATCCTTACCCTAGAATTGCATTTCCTACTTAGTAAATATAATTTGGCTTAACAAAAACTGGTACAAGGTATTCTCTTTGTTTAGAGATTTTCTTGTTTAAGCTGAGACAATCTAATCTTTGTTTGCTTAAGTGCTTATATAGGTTACAGTTTTTAATCTGGGGTTGACTTATGTTATTTAGCAGAACCTTTGAAACTACTCTAATAACAATTTTTTCACTTTTTGATAAAAAATAACTATTTAATTTACAAATCTACGGTTCATAATTTGCTAAAGTTGGTTCATAAAATGTTAAATGATTTTCTAGCTTTCTTAACATTAATAGGCTGAGGTGTGAGTTAAACAAAAATACAAAAATTATTGCAATTTAAATTTGAAAGTAATCATTTATCAAACTTCTTTGTATTGCAACCTTGTATCCAATATAGGATGATAGCCATTACATTTAGATATAAAGCTTGCCCTTTTTTAATATAGTGTAAAGTCATTTGGGGACTTTATGCCTATTTTTTAATTGATTTGTAATTTGAAATGATGTTGACATGTCATAACTGTTTACTTCAAGTTTAGTTAGAAATGATATTTTAATGTCCCCTTGCTGTGTTGCTACATAGTATTATTGTTCAATTCAATTCTTGAGGTAAACATGATCACGTGATCTTATGTTGTAAACAAATTCAGGTAATAATTTAGTATATATAAAAATGAGAAACTATGTAGAAAAGGTTCAATAGAGTTTATCTAGCCTTAACTGTTTATTTTTCATTCTTGTCTTACTTTTTTGATTTATTGTAATTACAATAATTGTTGTGTAAGTTCCAGTGACAATTTGGGAGTACTTCTTCAAGTACTGATGTGAAAAGTAGCATTCAGACAGTAATCAGCCCAAATTGTGGACTGCATTAGGTTAGGTATATGGTTACATATAGAAATAATAAACCTTTTTGCTTGAATGCAACAAGTAGATGCACTGATAATTTATTACACTCTGGTGATATTATACTGTTGGTTAACATGAATGCATGGTAATTACATGCTATTATTTAGCAAGCTGAGAGATAAGAAAACAACTGAGATGTTTATTTTGTATTGAGCTAGATAATAAATTATGAGAGAGATAAGGTAGCAGTAGTAATGGCCGCAGCAAGGAGATCTCACTTTTTTCTGATTGGTCAAGAGGTGGAGGCAAGGAGATCTCACTTTTTACTGATTGGTCGAGAGGGGTGGAATTTGACCTGATATGCCATGGATATTGCTGGAGGTGTTTTACTGACGTCATGGAAATCATGTACTTTTACTAGTTTTTGTGTTATTTATGCAGTCTAATTTAGTTTGCATTTTTTAGCTTACTTTACAGTTTTTTATGTTATTTATATGGCCTAATTTAGTTTGCATTTTTTAGTTTATGACTTGCTTATTTATATTACCTTACTTATTTTACATGTTTCATTTTACATAGTTGTTTTTTTTATTAACATACATGATATTGGAAAATACCACATTAATTTAGTTTACATAATTATTTACATACTTGTTTTACTTGGTAAAATTTAATAACAAATGTTTTAATCAGAGAGATAATAATACTCGTTAAAAGCATAATGTCTTATTTCAGTAATGATGCAAAAAAAATTTTCAGAAGTAGTTTATGCAAAAACTCACAATTTCTAATATTTAATAAATGTATGTGCTAAAACCCACATACGTGTTTAAGACAAGACAAAAATGTAATTTATTCTACACTTTGCTTATATGATCATATATATCATACTATTAAATTTGTCTATTGTGTTAGTTTATCATCATTGTTGTTGTTGAGGGAATTCTGTAGGAAGCACATGCATTATGAATTTCACATGGTTGTATCTAAATTAATGGTTAATAAACAAGTTGGTATTTAAAACGAGATGACATTCACAATCAAAAACACATAAATATTAAAGGTTTAAACAAAATCAATTAAAACTGTTTATTAACAAACAAATGATGTTTCTATTTATAATAAAGTCTATAATAAATTTAATATCCGACAGTAAATTCACAGCAATTTATTAAAATAAAATTATGTTTTTAAAAGAAATATCTGTAAAACTAACTANTCATGTACTTTTACTAGTTTTTGTGTTATTTATGCAGTCTAATTTAGTTTGCATTTTTTAGCTTACTTTACAGTTTTTTATGTTATTTATATGGCCTAATTTAGTTTGCATTTTTTAGTTTATGACTTGCTTATTTATATTACCTTACTTATTTTACATGTTTCATTTTACATAGTTGTTTTTTTTATTAACATACATGATATTGGAAAATACCACATTAATTTAGTTTACATACTTATTTACATACTTGTTTTACTTGGTAAAATTTAATAACAAATGTTTTAATCAGAGAGATAATAATACTCGTTAAAAGCATAATGTCTTATTTCAGTAATGATGCAAAAAAAATTTTCAGAAGTAGTTTATGCAAAAACTCACAATTTCTAATATTTAATAAATGTATGTGCTAAAACCCACATACGTGTTTAAGACAANTTTATCATCATTGTTGTTGTTGAGGGAATTCTATAGGAAGCAAATGCATTATGAATTTCACATGGTCATATCTAAATTAATGCTTAATAAATAATTTGTTATTTAAAATGAGATGAGATGACATTCACAATCAAAAACACATGAATATTAAAAGTTTAAAGAAAATCAATTAAAAATGTTTATTAACAAACAAATGATGTTTCTATTTATGATAAAGTCTATAATAAATTTAATATCCAACAGTAAATTCACAGCAATTTATTAAAATAAAATTATGTTTATAAAAGAAATATCTGTAAAACTAACTAGAGATAATATTGCACAAAAGCATTAAGAATCAAAAACAATATCTGAGATTTAATTATAAAAATAGCTTACCAAAAAGTTTGAAATGTTTCAGAGTAGTTGTCTTTGTTTCATAAATGTGAAATCCTATTATTCCACTCTATGTAAGTTGTATGCTTTAGTAGTGTCAACATAATTTATCTATAGCTAAATTTTGACTGCCAGAATGTAAACAACTATAAACACAGTAAAATTCCATTATACTGCTGTGTGTACAATCTCTCCACAGACAATGCGTAATTTGTTATCTATTGTTCAAATGTCAATAATGTATCCATTTGTAGAGATTCATATCTACGAAAAATGAAATCCAAATCAATTTAAAAATTAATTAAAGCATTTTAAAATCATATAAAACTAGAATTTTTCACAATTTGGATTATTGCTATTGTAAATTGTTTATTAATACAAAACATTTAAAAATAACAAATAACTTATTTTATTTTACATTTTAAAAAATTGTTTATACTTAAATTTCATCTGTGTCTTTGATATTAAGAGTTAAATAAATACTGCTAGTATCATTGGAATGAATGAATTCACCATTCAATGTATGGAAGCTAATTGTAATAATTGTAATGAATGGCATTAAAGTTGGTTTATAAATTATATAAATTATATGAATCTTTTAATAATTAATGAATGGCTGATCATTTACACTATATACTCTGAATAAGGGTATTTGATCCAATAATGGGATGCTACCACTCTGATAATGTTGACAAGTAACTATATCAGTAAAAATTAAAATATTATGCAGTCCATTTAAAATATCAAAACTATACTTAGCAGTGTTCAAACCATTGACTATTTGGTAGTGATGATCAAAACCCAAAATTTCACCTACCTGATTTAATTCAAATTCACAAGGCGTTTCATTTTTTATGACTACTCTTCCACCAATGATTTCAAAATCCAATTTCAGTACTATTGTAATCATTGGCAAATTTTGTGAAAAAGTGCTAAATAGTTTTTCAAAACTTTTTTCATGATTTGTTTCAGATTTAATAACCCTCAATTCAATTTTCATTAAGACTTGGTTAACAAAACTAAACACATCTTCTATTTTTTTCAAATGAATGCCCTTCACATAAATATCATGATTATTTCCATTTGCATTGATAAAACTCCACAACTGATCTTGTATATTATTGAATCCTATGGGAAAGGTGATATTTAGCAAAGCCACATGAGATGCATTATAGATTTGTCTTTCCAAATAAATTTTTCCATGTTTGTGACTTATATTTCTTTTCTGACGTTTTTTTACTTTTGTGACTTACATTTCTTTTCCAGCATTTTCTTTTCCTTTTTGACTTACATTTCTTTTCCAAAGTTTTTTAATTTGTGACTTACATTTCTTTTCTGACGTTTTTTCATGTTTGTGACTTACATTTCTTTTTTGACGTTTTTTCACATTTGTGACATACATTTCTTTTCCAGCTTTTTTTTACTTTTTTGACTTACATTTTTTTTCAAATTTTTTTACTTTTGTGACTTACATTTCTTTTTTGACGTTTTTTCACGTTTGTGACTTACATTTCTTTTCCAGCATTTTTTTACTTTTGTGACTTACATTTCTTTTCTAAAGTTTTTTACTTTTGTGACTTACATTTCTTTTTTGATATTTTTTCACATTTGTTTCTTTAATGGATAATTGTGGGGAACTAAAACTGGTTTAATTTAAAACACTAATAATTTGCTTTACCTTAAAAATGTTTAAGCCATTTACAGAGTGTAAGGTGTTATTTGTTAAACAATGTATGATGGAAAAAGAGATAATAAAAAAATGTATATAGGCGTACAACCCACTCCATGCTGTCAAGATGTCAATTTCCACTAATTTTTTTACGTTATGAGGCAAACTAATATGCAATGATAATTTCATACATCAAAAAATTTTTATCTATGTAATGTTCAATGGGTTGACTCAGCACCTCCTTAATGTATTAATTTTAAAAAATTACAATACACACACACACTCTCATGTAATAATAAAATACAAAATTATAATGCTGATAGAAGTAATAATTCCTTTTACTAATAAAACACCCAAGAATAATTACAATTACTAATGTGATGATAATAAATACAGACAAGAAGGAAAAATAAAAATGTGATACACATAAAATGAAATATTTAACACCAGAGAAGAAATGTGAATTATTTGAAACTTTGTGTTTGTTTTTAAAAAATATATAAGTTGGTGATTTTTTTCCATAGATATCATCTCCATTCATTAAATTTGTAAACCCCATAGTGTGTTTGTAAATATTTTATTACTCACACACAAAAAATGGAGACGTGTGTATACACATGTAAATAGAAAAATTTAAACTGTATACGAACTGTATGTAGTGAAAATCAATGTGTATAATTTAGTTTAAAATGGAAATTTTAAAAACATACTCAATTAAATGTGAAATATTATAATATGCATAGGTTATCAAACAATTATATGTCAACATACCTTGTTATTTTGTGTGTAGATGTTTTTGAAACCAAAAAGTAATGCCTTCAATCCTTGACCTATCACCAATTTGTATTGTTCTTTATTGTTATATAGTGATAAACAAGTCTTTTTGAAAGTGAAACCATCTTAAATCATCTTGAAACATGGTTTGAACTCTACCTACTTTGTTGAAAAAACTGTGTATGATGTGTAAACTTGAACAAAAAGGCAAAAACATTTCACTGATTCCATAGCAGTCTGCTAAAATTAATAGTAGTGAATGCTATTGTAAAACACATAGTTCATGTACTCTGATATGAAATAAGAAACTACATGGCTCAATGTAAGGCAGATGAATCTTCATACTAAATATTTTGGATTAATCATTAACAAGGGAAAATCATCGCATAATTCATAGTTTCTCACTCAGTTGTTAGTTAAAAAATTGTAAGTGCATGAACCAACTTATACAATAAATATGTTGTATTAATTGAAAGTAAGGCGTTTTACAAAGAATTCAAGTTCTAAAACACTTATTTGGTTATATAATAAAATGGGTATTACTAAGATTAAATATTACCATATATAGATATTTTTAAAAGAGCGAAATTAGCCAATCACAAAAACTCTATGTTTATAAATTTTACAGATAATTTAAAACTACAAATCGCATTTTTGGAGATGACAACTAACGTATTTCTTGAAGGCAGCTTCTTCAATAGCATTTTACAGTATTTTTCAGCAATTGAACACAAGATGTGTGTTTTGCAAAATATTGAAAAGCTTGTGAATTATGAAGATATACCACTCCCAAACAATAAAAAGTTGCATGTTCAGTTTCAACCTTCACAGGGACAGTGTACATGTGACGCATGTTTTGGATTGACTCCACATATAGATGTAGATACTTCAAACTTTGAGTTGTGTGGAGAGAATATCCCTCATACATTTGCCAAAGCGCAAATTTTAAAAAATAACATTGATAGACTCTATGTACATGGTTTCCTGATAGACATTGCAATCTAAGATGTTTAGAATGGTGAACACATTACAGGGTTTAGAAATTTAACAAATGGAGATGATATCTATGGAAAAAAATTGCCAACTTATATATTTTTTAAAAACAAACACAAAGTTTCAAATAATTCACATTTCTTCTTTGCTGTTAAATATTTCATTTTATGTGTATCACATTTATATTTTGCCTTCCTGTCTGTTTTTTATTATCATCACATTAGTAATTGTAATTATTCTTGGGTGTTTTATTAGTAAAAGGAATTATTACTTCTATTAGCATTATAATTTTGTATTTTATTATTACATGAGAGTGTTTGCATGTATTGTAATTTTTTACAATTAATGCATTAAGGAGGTGCTGAGTCAACCCATTGAACATTACATAGATAAAAATTTTTTGATGTGTGAAATTATCATTGCATATTAGTTTGCCTCATAACATAAAAAAATTAGTGGAAATTGACATCTTGACAGCATGGAGTGGGTTATACGCCTATGTACATTTTTTTTATTATCTCTTTTTCCATCATACATTGTTTAACAAATAACAGCTTACACTCTGTAAATGGCTTAAACATTTTTAAGGTAAAGCAAATTATTATTAGTGTCTTAAATTAAACCAGTTTTAGTTGCCCATTAAAGAAACAAACATGAAAAATCGTCAAAAAAGAAATGTGAGTCACAAAAGTAAAAAAAATGCTGGAAAAGAAATGTAAGTCACAAATTGTGAAAAAACATCAAAAAAGAAATGTAAGTCACAAATGTGAAAAAACGTCAAAAAAGAAATGAAAGTCACTAAAGTAAAAACTTTGGAAAAGAAATGTAAGTCACAAATGTGAAAAAACATCAAAAAAGAAATGTAAGTCACAAAAGTAAAAAACTTTGGAAAAGAAATGTAAGTTATAAAAGTAAAAAACAACAAAAAAGAAATGTAAGTCACAAATTGTGAAAAAACATCAAAAAAGAATTGTAATTCACAAATGTGAAAAAACGTCAAAAAAGAAATGAAAGTCACTAAAGTAAAAAACTTTGGAAAAGAAATGTAAGTCACAAATGTGAAAAAACATCAAAAAAGAAATGTAAGTCACAAAAGTAAAAAACTTTGGAAAAGAAATGTAAGTCAAAAAGGAAAAGAAAATGCTGGAAAGGAAATGTAAGTCACAAAAGTAAAAAAATGTTGGAAAAGAAATATAAGTCACAAACATGGAAAAATTTACTTGGAAAGACCAATCTATAATGCATCTCTTGTGGCTTTGCTAAATATCAGCTTTCCCATAGGATTCAATAATATATGAGATCAATCGTGGAGTTTTATCAATGCAAATGGAAATAATCGTGATATTTATGTGAAGGGCATTCATTTGAAAAAAATAGAAGATGTGTTTAGTTTTGTTAACCAAGTCTTAACAAAAATTGATTTGAGGGATATTAAATCTGAAACAAATCATGAAAAAAGTTTTGAAAACTATTTAGCACTTTTTCACAAAATTTGCCAATGATTACAACAGTCCTGAAATTGGATTTTGAAATCACCAGTGGAAGAGTAGTCATAAAAATTGAAATGCCTTAGGAATTTGAATTAAATCAGGTAGGTGAAATTTTGGGTTTTAATCATCACTATCAAATAGTCAATGGTTTGAACACTGCTAAGTATAGTTTTGATATTTTAAATGGACTGCATAATATTTTAATTTTTACTGATATAGTTACTTGTCAACATTATCAGAGTGGTAGCATCCCATTATTGGATCAAATACCCTTATTCAGAGTATATAGTGTAAATGATCAGCCATTCATTAATTATTAAAAGATTCATATAATTTATAAACCAACTTCAAAGCCATTCATCAATAGAATTACAATTAGCTTCCATACATTGAATGGTGACTTCATTCATTCCAATGATACTAGCAGTATTTATTTAACTCTTAATTTCAAAGACACAGATGAAATTTAAGTATAAACAATTTTTTTAAAATGTAAAATAAAATAAGTTATTTGTTATTTTTAAATGTTTTGTATTAACAAACAATATATGATAGTAATAATCCAAATTGTGAAAAATTCTAGTTTTATATGATTTTAAAATGCTTTAATTAATTTTTAAATTGATTTGGATTTCATTTTTCGTAGATATGAATCTCTACAAATGGATACATTTTTGACATTTGAACAATAGATAACAAATTACACATTGTCTGTGGAGAGATTGTACACACAGCAGTATAATGGAATTTTACTGTGTTTATAGTTGTTTACATTCTGGCAGTCAAAATTTAGCTATAGATAAACTATGTTGACACTACTAAAGCATACAACTTACATAGAGTCAAATAAATGGATTTCACATTTATGAAACAAAGACAACTACTCTGAAACATTTCAAACTTTTTGGTAAGCTATTTTTATAATTAAATCTCAGATATTGTTTTTGATTCTTAATGCTTTTGTGCAATATTATCTCTAGTTAGTTTTACAGATATTTCTTTTATAAACATAATTTTATTTTAATAAATTGCTGTGAATTTACTGTTGGATATTAAATTTATTATAGACTTTATCATAAATAGAAACATCATTTGTTTGTTAATAAACATTTTTAATTGATTTTCTTTAAACTTTTAATATTCATGTGTTCTTGATTGTGAATGTCATCTCATCTCATTTTAAATAACAAATTATTTATTAAGCATTAATTTAGATATGACCATGTGAAATTCATAATGCATTTGCTTCCTATAGAATTCCCTCAACAACAACAATGATGATAAACTAACACAATAGACAAATTTAATAGTATGATATATATTATCATTATAAGCAAAGTGTAGAATAAATTACATTTTTGTCTTGTCTTAAACACATATGTGGGTTTTACCACATATGTTTATTAAATATTAGAAATTGTGAGTTTTTGCATAAACTAGTTCTGGAAAATTATTTTGCTTTATTACTGAAATAAGACATTATGCTTTTAATGAGTATTATTATCTCTCCTTGCCTCCATCTCTCAACCAATCAGAAAAAAGTGAGATTTCCTTGCCACAGCCATTACTACTGGTAGCACCAATCAAGCAAGTTACAAACTTGTCTTTCCATGGACATCCCTTTGGCTGGAAGCCACATGAATTGGTAATCCTGGATGCTTTCTAAACAGTTACTAGTTACATGGATGAATTACTGATGCTTTTTCATATATAAGTTTGATTAGAATCAAGGCTGTTGCAATATGGTCACTTCTACAACCTTCTGCCATGACAATGAGTTCTTTAGTGTTAGTATCATTCCCAACACCTGATTCTGCAATAGCAATAACCTAAATAGATAAGTACAATAGAATTGATTATTGCAAATGTCTACAAATTCACAAACACAAAGGGCAAAAAGGAATAGAAGCTAAAACTAGTTTAAATAAAATATATGAATTTAATATGTGTAAGACAAGTTTTGTGAAATGCAAACCATAATAACAGCAATTATAAAGAGTCAAGCAAATTTATTGCTAAAATAAAAAAAACAAATACTACAAACTACTATACATGTATATTTACAAAATTAAAAATATGCACACTTACTTAAAGGGTGTAAATTTCAAATGTCAAATGAAATCTGTCCATACACTTAATTTGTTTGATATTTTTAATAGTGATTGTTTGGATAATAATTTTTTTTAAATTTTCTTCTTAAATGCTTATAATTTTATTCCTTTCTTATTTTGAGATTTAAGTCATTCCATAATCTAGAAGTTTTAAATGAAAATGAATCTAACAATTATTACTACTATGCAAATTGTGGTTTCTATCACTGGTTTTGATATAATTGCTTTAAAAGTGCAAAAATTTTGAATAATGTACATACTTGTGTATCACACAAAGAGTTTGATAGTTGAGAAAGTACAGTGGTGCAAGAACATTGCCATCTTTTTTAAAGGTGCTCACTGATTTATGTTTATCAATATAATTCAGAATTCTTATTGCCCAATTGAATATTTTTGCTAGTGATGATCAATTATTTGATGTGATATTTTGGAATAAAAAACAACAATAGTTAAAGTTACTTATCACACGAGAGTTAAGCATTTATGATTTAAAGGACTGTCCTACATTGTGCAAATGATATAAATATTTAATACCAGAGGCCACTTTCCTACATTTTGATGAAAAAAATTCAGTAAAATGTAAATCTCTATCAATTACTACACCATGATTATTAATAGAATTGCTTTGCTTATTTCATTATGTCCTAGTTTAATTTTGATATTAGAATTTTTTGGTATTCCTTTGGTGTGAAAATAATAAATTGTGTTTTATCAGGATTAACTTTTAACTTGTTTCTATTAAAATACCTAATAAGATTTTCAATATCTTTCATTAAAAGCTTGGTTAAGTCATATGGATTTTTTGTTTCTCTTAATAAACATGTATCATCCACATATTGATAGATCCTTCCATTTTTTAAGTATTTGATATATCATTGACATACAGTTTGAATAAAGCAGGCCTAATACTGTTCCTTGAGGAACACCTAGATTAGTAGTAATATAGGCTTGTATCATAAGTAATTGAGCATGATTTGTAATTATAACAAAAAAACAATATAACATATGCAACATATATATTTAAACATCATCATTATCAGTTAGACAATCAAAATATCTTCATTGGCTGTTGATGCATCTACTCCATCAGTCAGGTAGATCTTCAAATGCCTTATTAAAGAAGGCAGTCTGTTTACTTTCAAACCACACTAGTATTTCTTGGTTCAATGAATCAGAGTTTTCAAAAGTTTTATTCTATAAATGACATTTGAGGGGACTGAATAGATAGTAATTGCTTGGCAATAGGTCAGGAGAATAGGGAGGATGTGGTATAACATTAAATCCCAATTCATGAAGTTTGTTTTGAGTGACATGAGCAGTGTGTGGCCATTGAATTATCTTGTAAAAAATGAAAATTGTTGAAGCCATGAGCCACATGTTGTCTTCATTTCACACTGAGAGCATCCACCAATTTATCTAGTGATTCACAGTATCTTTCAGCATTAATATTCTCATTCCTCTGAAGTGTGTTGATTAATAACAAACCACTATGGTCTGAAAACACTATACAGAGAAGAAGAAGAAGAATAAGAAAAATCTATATTCAGAAATTGTTTTAACAATAAATAGAAATACTGATAACAAATTCTGAAAGTGTCAAGAAAGTAATACAAAATTAAACAAAGAAAAGAAAACAATGACTATTTACAAATAAAAAGTGGTTAACTTGGGCTATGGCGATTGCTAGTTTCTATTAATAGAGTAATCAGGATTATAAAATTTATAACCTTGCCATTTCAGTTTTTTATATTATAAGTGCAAAAATATTTTTTAATATCAAATTTAAAGTTTTTTAATCTCCTTATTTGTTTAATATATTTTGGTAATTCATTCCACATATTTATAGCTGTGTTTAGAAATGAATTTTTCATTATTTGTTTCTTATACCTAATAGGTTGAATTATGTGTGTTCTTTTATTTTGTTTATTGACTAATTTTGCAGCAAGAAAGTCATTTTTGTAGTATGCAAACATATTGTTAACTACTTTAAAGAATGTCATTATGACATTTATATTGATGTAACATTGTGATGTAGAAATAATTTTGAAATTTTTCTATATTCATTATTCTTATTAAAGCTAT
>CABFPE010000374.1:372216-388064 GCA_900660155.1 Hofstenia miamia
AATTATCCTATTCATTTTGTAAGATGCAACCAAGTTACAATATTGTACATTCTAAGAAAAATACCAGAGCCAATTAAGTAATTTTTGACAAATTGTAACAAGTGAAATTATGCTTACATAAGAACTGCCATATTGGCAGAAGATTAATTCAAATTTCAAAATCGGCAGGTACTGAAAACTTTTTAAATAAATAGCTGAGAATTTAGAGGAAAATTGATGAACAATAAATTCTTTGGAGTTTATATTATTTTCATTCTTCATTTATCTGGTTTGATATTTAATAAAATGTTCAGCTAAGCAAGTTGTGTTGAGTAGTGGCTGGATCCAATCACGGGAGCGATTTGAAGGGTCCTTGTGCCAGTCATGAAACCGCACTTATGTTATGGTTGGGAGTTTTTTTATTCTTGCTTAGTCTGACTATTGATCTATACATGTATAAATTAATAGATGCTCGAAACAGCTGGATAGTCGAACCCTAGGAATATATATCTATTCTTAATAGTAGGAGACTTGACTATAATTGACCGAATAAATGACTTTACATGTATTGTTATTAAATGTAAGTATAGGAAACTGCAATCTATTAATTAATTTACAAAGCCAGTAATTTTACGGTAATGGCTACTTTAATATTATTTAAATGCAGTTAGTGTCAACGCCCAGTTGCTTTACTTAATCAAACCAACAAACACTTTACAGAATTGAGTTTAAGTCAGTTACAACTTGACATGAGTACACGCACTGAGCTAAGGTAAGTTACACATAATTAGTCCTCATTGAGCTGAGGTGGTGCAGTGGATTTGGTCAATCGTTCATGAAGGAGAGGAACTGTGATGTGGAGATCGGCTTTGGGCAGTAGCCCACAGATGATTTGATGAGGAAACGTCACATGGCTTCGTCACCTAAATAGTGATGATTAGTACTAGATTAACCTAACTAGTTAAACAGAGAGGAAAAGTTTGGCGGTTCACCAAAGGAGTAACTCCTCACCCGCAATTTACTGAGTGGTAGTTATTAACAATAATACACGGTGCAAATAGGCCAGGTGGAGGATGTTACACAAGTTTACTTAATACTGTGGCATAAATACTTTCATTGATGTTGCATTCTTTATTTTTCATCTATTTCAATTTCAATATTATCATTTTGAATTTATTTCAATTGTAATTTTGACACATTGACAATGGTGCTAAATATTTTAGTTTAAATTTCTGCTAATTTAACAACAGAGTAAAACTTTCATGTAGTATGTTTTGTTTACTATGATCAGTTATCATTTGTATACATATCTGAGAATTCTTCATTTATTTTCTCTTCATTTTATTCTCAGTAAATTCATTTTTACTTTTTATTTTTGACTTATCTTTTATTTTAAAATTATGTGTTTCTAACTTTCCAACTGTGTAGTTAAAGGGCACCCAGACTTTGCTGGTTTGTTTTCCTTTAACTTAGGTTAGGTGTATGGCTAGGGCTGTTGTACTGCTTGTCATTTGTTATTAAAATCATTATTAATGTTTCACCTAAATTTGACAAGATGACAAATTCAATGAGTTTAGGTTATTTTTACTAAGCACTTAGGTTCACTACATGTACCCAAGAATTAAGCTTCTTTATTCTTAATCAATTAGGGCTCTAGTCTTATGTGAATCTTCTTAAAGGTTTTCTGTATCAGGTCAGCCAATTGTGGCCACTCTTCACCAACATGATCTCCTGTTTTACTTTTAACTTATATTAGGATGGGGTATAACAGCAGGAGGATTTATTTTTTTTGTAGCATCAGTAAATCCATACATCAACTCAAAACCCTCAATAAATTAGGATATTAGAACAGTTAGCTGATTTCATACTGAATCCACAACACCAACTTCTGTTTAGCCATTGATATTTTACTGAAAGTATTTAGAGACTAGCCATATGTGATCTCACTAGAATACTTAAGGTAATTAGACATTGAATTCATTACATTTGTTACTTTATTACTGAAAATCTATTAATTGAATGGAGTTCTCACCTTCTACTTTTGGTAGTACAGCAGAATTATTTGAGGGAAACAATCCTTCCAAAAGTTTATAGCTATCCAAACAGTTTCTAAGAAATTCAAATTGATTTATTCTTCAGACATTTACTAAGTTTGTTTAGACTTTCCCTATACATTTAACTTAAGTCTGATTTGTTTTGTAGGAAGTTTCTCTCACATTTACAATTATAATGCTTTAATTTTGTGAGATTTGAATGATAAGAAGAAGGTCAAAAGAGCTTGCTGCTCTTAAAACACTTTTTCAGTAGTAATTTATCAATTGTTGAAAAATATGCATACTGTTATTGCACATTGTTCAGACACATTGACTAATTGAGTTTATATTGCAAATGCAGTTCCTGGAAAACATCATCCCTTACTACAAAGTTGGCAAAATTTCCCAGAAACCTTATGATGCCATTTATTTATGATTTAAATTTTTGTTAATTCCATGTGGTATTTCTGCTATTTGTTGCATATTTACAAATATTTGCAATTATTATAAATTAGGAAAAAATTGTATGCATTCACAATAAAACTTTTGGTCTAGTCTAAATCAATTGTGTTTTATTTTTCTCTGAATTATTACTGATTCATTATGAATAGCTAAATTTGTTTTCTGTTGAGGAAGAGCTGGGGGCAGGTCATTATTAAATTTGATGGCATTCATTCTTGTTAAATTTGTTTATTCAATGGCTGTGATGATTGGTGCTGGCTGTAGTCATTTTGTACTAATGCTAAGCTCTGAAGAATTACAATTGTTTGATTTACTACTCATGGGCTCAATGCTTAGTTTAGCTGTCTCCCAGGTGATTGTTAGTATTACTCATAGGCTAATTCATTTATGAAGTTTTCTTAATCATGCTTTCTTTTGGTACTTGCAAACAGTTGTTAAATATTCCTTGAACTATAGATGTTACTTATATTATTCTAATGCTCTAACACTTATTAAGTTGATCCTAGATGGTGACCTAAGAATATTTAATGAACATGGAACTGAAACTAATTTTAATTTTTTCTTATTCTGTTACTTTAATGAAGAAAAACCACAACTAATTTGTAAGTTACTTGATTATTTATTAATTATCTCCAATGAAATAGAAGTATTAAATGACAATTCTATAGCCTCTTATTAATTAGAAAGATCCAAGCCAACAAACAAAAAGTTCTCAGACTTACCTCTACTCTTTCTCATTTTATGAAAATTAATATTGAAAAAAATGACTACTGAAAATCCCAATTATCAAATTCTAATATCCAAAAACAAAAGTCAACTAACAAATATTATTATCAACATGTGAGAACAACTGCAAAAGCTGGAACCCCAATTATCACTAATAGTACCCACTCAAAATCCCTAAACTTCTACTGATCAAATGGAAGAAAGAATCATTTCCCAAGTTTCTTATATCCCTTATACTCAACAAAATCAATTCCACCAAGATATAATGGATTTTGAAATGAAATTAATGTTATTAAATCAAATAAACCACAAAGAAATATCACTTAACCACCTGCTACCACCCTAGCAGAAAACTTCAACTTAACTCCTGTAGTGACTCTGTAGAGACTGGAAAAATACTGAAAATTTCACATCTAAGGATAAAGCTATCAATAAACCTATGCCACAACAAGCTTTTGATACTAATGTAATTAAATGAAAATCAATGTTGCCATATGAATCCATGATAACAGATCTTAAAATGACTAGAACTCCTCCATACTTTACAGGAAAAATAAGTAGCAATGCTCAAATATTCCTGAATGGATTGTTATCTTTGAGATTTATGTTTCCCAACAAGGAGAAACCAAAGAAAATAGTTGGACCTAATTACCACTCTTTCTAAAAGACTTAGTGTATATGTGAGTTTGGAACCAGAAAGCAAATTTTATTATGACAAACTTGTGAAAGATCTAATTCTCACTTTAACAATGGAAACACCAAAACCACATGCTATTTTAAAGTTGCAAAATGAAAGACAATGATGATATTAACAAATACATTCTTAAAGTAAATATACTATTACAAAGAAGTTTGTTTGTAAAACAAGACCTATATTCATACCTAAAAGCTGGAATGTCACCTTTATTTAGAAGATGTTTTGAAAATAAATGTGACATCAAAGACTAAATGGAAAATCTCATCAGCAAATATTTTAACATACTCAGTATGGAAAACAACTACTGAGTACAAAAAGAACTTGGATTTCACAATTCTACCAACACATTCAAATACCAATCACAACCTAAAAACACTGATATTGAAAATTCTGATCAAAACTAAATCAATGAACATGTAAAAAGTTAGATGCTGACAATGTGGGTAATAATGCCACTTTAACCCAGACTGTAAAACTGTGCCAACCAAATCAAAAAAGAAAATTTAAACTTAAAAGGGCACTGGCCCCAAACAGCAATGAGGAATGCTTGATTGTAACTAATTTATTAGAAAGTAACCTCATCCCATTAACAATAGTGCAAACATCAAGGCAACAGTGGACACTGGAGCATCCATTACTCTAATGGCAGATACCTGTGTAAATGAATTGGATGGACAAGAGAACATATAGAAAAAGATGAATTAAGACTTATCAATGTTTCTGACAACTACATAAATATCAAAGGTGTCATCAGAAAATTACTAATCACCATTCAACATATAAAATTTCAAACATGATATCTGTATAGTGGACACTCATAATCAGCCACTACTTTATGAGATGAGATTGCCTCACTGACAACAATCAAATACTCATCTAGAACTAAAAAATATGCAAGGATAACAATGTAAAAGTCACACTAAAAACAGGAAATGCTGCTTCCTCAGAGTTCTCTCTTCTAGAAAACCTGCAAGTGAAACCCAACTACTGGAAGCTAATAAAAATAAAGACAAAAACATCTAAAAATGGCGATTTCATCATATCAAACCAACATTGAATCAACTCCAAGAAAATAATCTTACTGAATAACACCTGCACAGAAAAGATGGTATTAGAGTTTCAACCATTCTAAATAAAAGTGACAAGTTCATATCAGTCAAACCCAACCAGCTCACTATCATTGGTATAACCTATCAAAAAATTTGTAATGAAATCTATATGCTCCAAGGGTCTTAAGGGAAACACATCCTCACACAAATGCAGATCAAGTAATGAAAATTAATTTAGTACTTATAAAAGATGCAGCAATCTTCAATAACAAAGAGAAGAGAGAAGCATTGGAAAAGTGATCAGTATTGAACACAAGATCAATACAACATTGGATAAACCAACATTAGCACAGGATGCCTCAGCACCCCCAAGACAAATATGCAAGAACCATAAGCAAATTATTAAACAATGGAATTATAAGAAAGAGCAAAAGTCCTTATGCCTCTCCCACAGTTTTCATGAAAAAAAGAAGACAAGCACAGACTATGTATCAATTTCCAAATGCTTAGTGATATAACTAAAGAAGAAGCTCACCCTCTGACTTTACTAGATGATATCCTTTACAGAGCTGCAAAATACCAATTCTTCTCTACCATAGATATCTGTAAAGCATTTTGGCAGGTCTCTATGTGAGAATCAGACATCAATAAAACCATATTCATCATGCTTCACAGTCTCTGATGTGTATAAGAGACAGCCTTTGTAATGCTCCCACAACCTTCTAGCATTACATCATGAAAGTTAATCTAAACAAACAACCTAAAGTTCATTATGGAATCACAGCATACATAGACAACATTTTAATTTCATTTATGTCTATCAACAGATTGAATACCTCAGCAATTTCTCCTTTACAATTACTCACAAGAAGGGAAGATTACTTAACAATGCCAATCTTTAGACTGTGCTTCCTCAATACCAACATGAGAAGAAAAAACCAGAATAAGATATAATACAATTCAGCTTTATACTGAAAAATCAATACAATGACCTAATTGACATTAATTCTAACAAGAATGGAAAGCCCATACTACTAATTCTTGCTATAATAATCCACAAAGAAATCACACCAACTGAAATTGCAAAAGCACAGCTAAATGACATCATTTTAAATGAAATCATTGATAAATTAAGAACAATCAAGAAATCACAAACACTGTTGCAATGCAATAGTATAAAAAACATAAGTGGTTACTTACTGAAAATAGCATCCTTTATGTTTCTTCCAAGATCTCAAAAAGAATAGCTCTTCCAAAAAATAAAGGAGAGGTAGTTACAAAATTTCATGAGAGAGGACACACCACTTTATCAAACTGAAATTATAAAAGCATTTTGTAACCATCTACTGATGAAAAACCATCAAGGATGTTATTAATAAGTTCCAAACCTGCATTCTACAGAACAAACATAGAACAGCAAATAGAACTTGAAAAAAACTCATCTGAACACATCAACCAAATTGTCAACATGGATATTGAGCAGTTATCTGAAGACCAGGCACATTATTAATATGTTCTACTACTAGTGGACAATTTTACAAAATAGAGTAAAATGATTCTCATAAAAAATATAAAAGCTTAAGCAGTTGCAGACACAGGGGAAAAAAATTGGACATGCATTTTTGGACCAATGGGAAATCTAATCACAGACCAAGGAGTTCAATTCAAAAGCAAATTATTTCACTGTCTGATCAAAAGCCATGAAGTGGTACACAGTCATACTACCACACATCACCCACAAGCTAACAGAGGTGTTGAATGATTAAGCTGCATACTCATCCAACTTATGCAATCTACAACAACAAATGTAGGAGGCAAAGACTGATGAGATGTACTTGCCATGATCAAATATTTCTACAATACCTGCAGTCATGCTACCACTAAAATGACACCATATAAAGCAGTATATGGACACAAAGCTCCTACACCTATTGGAATGCTATTTAAAAACTACAATGCACCAATCAATCAAGAATACTGCAAGCAATGAATCAAAAAACTCAATCTCTCACAAAATTATATGTTCCATCACAGAAAAAAGTGCCTCTAGACAACATTATTACAAAAATTATATGTACAGAGAACCCCACAAAGTTGGTGATAATGTCTACCAATTCCAACCTGGCTTTATTGCTATAGAAAAGCAAGTTTGAAAATTTGCAACTAACTTGTTCTGATCCTTTGAAATAAAAAAGTGCTACCTCATAATAGTTAATTGCTATGGAAAAACTACAAATTTTTGAAATCTGAAAAGCACAGCCAAAAACATTGAAGATGCTAGTGTAGAATCTTGCCAATCCCAATTTTGTGATTGTCAAGAGTAAATCTTTACTTTTCACAGTATATGTGATGATGAAGTATGACAGATTCCTAATTCTCTCATTCTAATTGCGTGTTTAGCAAATTAACTTAAATTAATCTGAGTTAGTGTTCCTGAATGCTTAACTAACAACATCTTATTTAGATCAAGAGTGGTAGATGGAAGACAGGGTCAAAACCCAAAGTGGTGCCAAGTGATTCCAGAGATCTCTAACAGCAACAGCTCCAGCTTTTACTTGAACTCCACAGTGGAAACCATTAGCTGAATCAGTGTGTGGATGGTTAACTCAGTGATTCTGTGTGTGCTATTACTTACTAATTTAGTGCATTGATTGTTCTTGTTATTATGATAATGTAAATATAAGGAAATAACACAACTGCAATGCTTTAGTTTGTTATTTAGCCTTACATATAATAGCCCTACAGATATAGCAATACATGCTAGCCCTTTCTACATGTGAACAATCAATGTAGCCTGCAAGAAAGTAAATTCATAATTCAGCCAACAGTCAACTATGATACAAAACAATAAGCAACTGGCATCCAGTAATGAAATAACAAACATGTAGAGCAATATAAATATAATCATAATAATCAGCAAGCAATGAGTAATAGGAAAGCTACAACAGAGAAAAATCTCTATCCCTATTTGTAACCTATAAGCACATTGAGGAATTTACAGCTACCACCCTCATTGCTGTTGAATAGCTGATTTTGAGGCTGCTCCAGAATTCCTTTAAATCTATTCAGGGACTACTGTACAATTACTCTAGTGCTTGAACATTTAGCTTTCCATGTAACTATTAAATAACCTGACAATAAAGGAAGAAGTAAATCCAAACTAAATTTGTTCATCAACCATTCTAACATTTGTTGTATAATTATAACACATTTCAGTAAATAATCAAATACTCAACTAGTACCTGTTTATCAAAGCTTGTTTACGATTTTCCCTCACATTTCAGTTCTGCTTTTAATTATGCATCATCAGCATTAATTAGTGTACACTGTGTGGTCATCTTGTTTTTGTCAAATACTGTCAAGTTAATTTTAAATATAAACTGCATAAAACAATTTACAAATCAAATAATCAATCATAACCATGTGTTTACAATTTAATCATTATTATATTTTAGTCTTAGTTACTTCCATCTTTTCTCTCACTTTCACCACACATGGCTAGTTGAGGGATTATGCCACACTAGAATCAACACAATGAAAAATTTAACATTAATGAAAAATGGCAACATTGAAACTTACAATACTAATGGTCTCAATAGAATTGATAAAAACACATCTCTAACAAATTCAACTGATAAAAATCAAATTGCCAATGTGTACACAAACTAGTTGTTTGCTAAACAAAATATTTATTATAATGAATGGCATTTTAACATAGTATCTTTGCCATTAGATGATGAGACACATCTGCAGGACACCTCATCCCCAGACATCCAAACTTTCCAGGCAGAATTCCTCTAGTGATGATGAAGAGACTCACATGAAACCATCTCAAGTCTTAGTCAGTATAAGTGCATCATACTGGGACTCTGAGGTGCTTTCAGTCCCTGACATCTTTAACATAGTAAGTGCACAAGGTGTGGATCCAGGGACTAGCAATGATCTTCCATCAAATGAAATTGGAAATGCTGAAAAAACCTAAATTCAAACACTTGATACTTCCCAAAATTGACTTTAAAGAAGCAACACCCTGTAAAGCACAAATAAAAAACCTTCACAGGAAAAATTGACTCATACTCCCCCACATTTGAAGAATGGTTACAACTATTAACCATGAAAGTGAGAAAAGTAAACCAAAATGCAACTGCCACAGCTGCAAGTTTACTGCAATACCTAGCCAGATCAGAATATTATCTAATACTAGATACCAAAACAAAAACAAACTACAAAGCTCTCACAGGAGACTTACTCAAATATTACCAGAATAAAAGTTTCAAGAACCAATACCAACTAATCTTAAATTCTACAAAAATGAAAAAATAGAACAACATACATAACTACAGTGTGAGAATTAATGTTTGCATAATTGAAAAAAAGATGAAAATTAATGAAAATTAAATTTCTATTGAAAACTGAAGATTTTCTTCGAGTTTCTATGATTCTAACATTATGTACAGGCATAACTAAAACTTCTGTACTTGCATTACTGTTTGTTGTGATAGAGACTTGGCATGCTGTTATTGCAAAGAAAGCAAGCAGTTCGAGCTCAAACATTTTAGAAATTGTTGGAATTTACTCACTTTATAAACTAAGTATTGGAAGTCAGCTGCTATTGGGTAGCATCGTATTCAATGAAATTTCATATGCGATCCTTTTATTACAATTGGATTTAATATTGCGCAATGCACGCAAATTCAAATTCAGTTTTGCAACAGAATTTGTTACATTAGTACGTAATAATGGAAGCGCACAACAATATTCACTTACAAATTGTGACTCTGCATCGTTTCACTAATAAAACTCAGACTGAAATAGCTAATGATTTAAACACTACTCAATCAACTGTGAGCAGAGCTATAAAGAAATATGAAGAAACTGGGGATGCTAAAACGGACTACAAGAACTGCGGACGGAAACCTTTGTTCAGTGATAGGGACCATCGGCAAATGAGATTATTAGTTGAACGAAATCCAAGATCAACTGCAGCAGAATTGAAAGATGACATGGGCGCTGTTGGACCGAAGGGTGATTGCTGCTTACGTACATTTCAAAAAGCCCTTAAATCTGCTGGTATTAAGACCATAAAAGCTTCCAGAAGACCTCATTTAACTCCACATCAAATTGCAATGCGATATCAATGGGCCAAAGATCACAGGGATTGGACTGTGGATAAATGGGCAAAAGTTTTATGGAGTGACGAGACCTCCATTGTGTTACAAGATGATTGTCCCAGATTTGTGCGCCTGGTAGAAGGGCATGCTCTCACTCCTAATCACTTTCGCAAAACCTTCAAACACCCCGCGAGTATCATGTTCTGGTCGTGTTTTTCCTTCCATGGCACTGGAAGGTCGTATGTTGTTGAAGGAATCATGAATTCAGAGATTTACATTCAGCATGTTATCGACGGGAGAGTCGTAAGACAGATGGAAGAAACGTATCCTGCAGGGGACGGTTTATTCCAACAGGATAATGCGCCCTGCCATTGTAGTCATCGATCAAGGGCACACATGGCTTCTCGGGGGTTGCACCTCCTGGACTGGCCTGCCACGTCGCCCGATATGAACCCAATTGAAAATTTCTGGGCCATTATCAAGCTAAAGATTAGAAAGCAGCGACCACAAACAAAAAATGAACTTATTCGTCTCTTTTTTAATATCTGGAATCACGATGAGGATGTCCAGGCGATGTGTCAAACTTTAGTGAATTCAATGCCTCATCGAATTGAGGCACTCCTAGCTGCCAAAGGAGGGCACACTGGATATTAAATACGTTATGTACATACATAAGTTTGTTACAGATTTGTTAAACACATTTGTTATTCATTATATTTCTTAAAGGCACATATTAAATTTGTATATTCTATGAAAATAGAAATTTTACCAAATTTACCAATTTTTTTTCAATTATGCAAACTTTAATTCGCGTACTGTACATAATTTTACTATTGATTGTCCCTAAGGTAATTATAATATATAATTACACTAACCGATTTTTTATTATTCTAATTGTTTTAGTTGACAAACTTTTATTTATAAAAAAGTTTTATTGAAAAAGTGAAATATAAAGTGAGTACATAATTTTTCCTATATTATTAACAATTGATATCATGTATTTAATTTTTGTCAGTTTATTATTTTATTACTTTATGTATAAAATTATTTACAACCATTTATATACAATAGCAAACATATTTACAAAAATGTCTTGTTCTTGATTCTAATTATCTTATTTTTGTTCAATCACTAAAAACACTATTGTTTCAAAAATTTTATTTTTCTTTTTAGCAAAATGTCTAAACGTGCAAAACAAACTTACAATATTGATGAAGCAATTCAATTTATGTTGGACTCCGATGACGAGGATCTTGGAGACCTTTTGGAAAATAATGACAGTGAACTGTCAGAAAATAATATTGGTAGCGAACATGAATAAAATGCACAACTTGAAAATACTCTAGTGCAGCAAGTTCAAATTGAAGAGAGACCCAAAAGAAACGCGTTTTAGGACCAGTGCGATCACTTGATACTGCCATTGATGAATCTAACTATGATGAAGTAGAACCTTTATTCTCATTTGCGAAAATATTGTGAGTTCTATTGACAAAACGGATTTGCACTGGGGCCTTCCTGGTAAACGGTTGGACGTGTGAATGCTGCCAACATAATGCCGGTACGACCAAGGTCTAAAAAAAAAGACATCTCCGATAGATGTTTGGACGGAGTTTTTTATAAACGAAATTATTGAAAGAATTCTATCGTTTACGAACGAAAAATTAAGAAAAGCAATAGCGGAAATGGATAAAGAAAAACTCGAAAACCGCAAATATCCTCATATAAAAGAAATAACTGAAGCAGAACTATTTGCCTTTTTCGGATTTATGTATGCCAGAGGATTCCTTGGCCAAAATAATCGCCATACTAAGAAGCTTTTTTCAAATGACATTGGATACCCGATCTATAGTGCAACCATCAGTTATAATGGTCTGCTATTCATAAAAGCAATGCTGACATTTGCTGAGAATGAAACTCGACGGGAACGTTGGAAAACAGATCACTTTGCATCATTTAGCATCATCTTCGAAATGTTTAACCAGCAAAATATGGCTTGAATTTTCGAAGCTTGGGTAGTTCGCGGCGACCGTATATTTATTTTACCATACCATACTGTGGAAAACCAGTTGAAGTGACGGACAGTCATATAAAAGACACTTTAACGCTTGTAAAACGACTTGTGGGCGGTTACGAAGAGCATGGGTATTCATTGAAAGGTACAAATATTTCAATGGATAGGTATTACACATCGATTCCGTTAGCCAAATAGTTTTATGAAAAAACGTTACATGCATAGGAACTATTCAAGTAAACAGGAAAGTCTTACCTACCGAAATCAAGGAAATAAAAGATCGTGAAGAGTTTAGTTGGATGGAATGCAAAGTAGATGGGGTTTCAGTTGTATTGACATCATATGTGGTAAAAACAAAGTCAAGTGAGAAAAGAAATGTTCTGCTGTTGTATACAACGAATGATGCTCCATATGTGACGAAAAATGAGAAGAAAAAGCCAATGATGTATAAAACCTACGATTATACTAAAGGAGGTATCGATATACCTGAACATGAAAGATCCAAACGCGAAAATGGACGATTGTTGCGTTATGCTATATTCTAGGTATGGCTAGAATCAACAGTCAAGCCATATTCAGCATGAATTGTAAGCTAGAAAATTCTGACAGTTTTGATTTTGGATGGGAGTTGGCTAAGGCGTTAGCTACACGCATATGCAGAGTCAGGTGATAAATGGAGGTCTTTCCAAGCAACTCCAAAGTAAAATCGAGATATTTGTTGATATGCTTACGAATGACAACCAAACCCAACCTGAAAGTAAACTAATTTTGTTCATAATTCTTGCAAAATGTATGTAAAAACTGAGTAAAAAACGTCATTGACGTCATTTTAGACGTCATTGTGACGACATTTTTTATGTCAGTGACAACATATATTATGATATTGTATTAAAAAATTATTATTGCTTCATTATATTACAAATGTTGAAAAAAGTATTCGTTAACATTATTTTTATATTTCAAATATTTTCCTTTACAATTACCCTTTGTTTACACAAAGAAAAATTCATAAGAACCCAAATATTTTTTGGCAATTAGAATTAGTAAGTAAAACCACACCTTCTCACGGAATTTCATGAAAAATAAAGTAGAATTTCAGTCATAATAAGACAAAGTCTGAAAATGGTAAAAAAAGCCAAAAACCACCGATGTCACATAAAAATAATGACGTCATCGCTGATGTAGGACGTTATCCTATTTATTTTTATATCAAATTGTTTGTAAAGGGGTATTAAATACTGGTGCAAAGTTTAATTAAAAATGGAGTTTCAGTTTTTAAGAAAAGTAGGTGGCGGAATTCGCCCCTCTGTGGCTAGACCATGGTAAATAAGCCCATGGCAAATAGGGTTAAAGGGTTCTCTATGTAATCAATACGAAAAGCAGCTTTTGTTACTACTAAGAGTATCATAGATTACTCAATACTCATTAAGTTAGAATTTCAGCGATGTACTAAATATTAAAATCAATATAAAAACAAAGATACCCTGTATCTTCTGATTTGCCTTTGACCAGTTGTCCTCAGTCGTTCAACTATGGGCAAAAGAGACTTTGTCGATATAATTCTATGATGATGCACTCTAAACACAAAATAAAATTATATATATACATATAGAAATACCTCCCGTAAATTTCCATTTTGATACACAAAGCCGGAATCGAATCATTTTTTCAATTTTACAAAGCGGGAATTTGTGTTTTAGCAAACTTACGCCTAAGAAAGAAATCATATTTTCAGAAAAAGTTGGTTATCCATAGTTGTACGTAACAAAGACAACAATTGTGTAAATATGCCATTTCTCTTAAAAAATTAGAATTTTCGACTACTTTTTTGTACAAAAAACTTATAATCCCCGTTTTGTACGCTTTAGTGGAAATGAATTGAATATGCGCAGATGAACAATTGTAGTATCATATGCGAAAAAAGATAATTTCTTATTTATAGTCTTCGATCTGTTTTGAAATGTTAGTCAATGCTATTTAGATTAAGAGTAAAATTTAAGTTAATACCATTACTGGGGTCATTTTATTAAATACGTAATTAATATTTTTGTCACAGTATATATATTATGTCTCATATCTGGATGACATATACAAGGGATTGGAAAACGCAACACAACAAATTGATGCTGTTTATCTGGATTTCGCGAAAGCTTTCGACAGCGTTGATCACTCCGTTTTACTAAATAAGCTGTATAAACTCGGAGTACGTGGGCATGTGTTTAACATCCTACGAAACTACCTTCAGGATCGCTTTCAAACTGTAAAGGTTGACGGCTGTAGTTTGACGTCTGTACTCAAAGCTTCAAGCGGAGTACCACAGAGATCCATCCTGGGTCCTTTGCTTTTCTTGGTCTTTATAATTGACCTTGACAATTGTGCTATCACTAGTACACCATTCCTTTTTGCCGACGATAGAAAGCTTCTANATATCTGGATGACATATACAAGGGATTGGAAAACGCAACACAACAAATTGATGCTGTTTATCTGGATTTCGCGAAAGCTTTCGACAGCGTTGATCACTCCGTTTTACTAAATAAGCTGTATAAACTCGGAGTACGTGGGCATGTGTTTAACATCCTACGAAACTACCTTCAGGATCGCTTTCAAACTGTAAAGGTTGACGGCTGTAGTTTGACGTCTGTACTCAAAGCTTCAAGCGGAGTACCACAGAGATCCATCCTGGGTCCTTTGCTTTTCTTGGTCTTTATAATTGACCTTGACAATTGTGCTATCACTAGTACACCATTCCTTTTTGCCGACGATAGAAAGCTTCTATCTATACGCACGAACACAGCATCTACAGATCTTCAAAATGAACTGAACAATCTCCATACCTGGGCTTTGTCGAACAATATCGATTTTAACACAACAAAGTGCAAATTATTAATTTTCCGTGGCTCACCACATCAGTTGTATCTTGGCGGTGAGGAGATCCCCATTTCCTTTTGCGAAAAAGATCTTGGAATATACATTGATCATACTCTCAAATGGAATACTCACAAAGACCAAATGCGCTAAGGCAAATAAAACTTTTCACATGATACGGCGAAATTGTTCCCCCAAAATCAACATCAAATCGAAGCTTGAGTTATATAAATCCATGATTGTGCCTATACTTACACATGGTTCATGTTGCTGGTGTCCTTCTAAGTTGGGTTTGCGACGTTTGGAAAAGGTTCAACACCGAATCACTAAGTGGATATTTGAGCCTATAACGGAATACCGGGACAGAATAACAAGACTAAACTTACTTCCAGTCTCATTGTATCTACAACTAAATGACATTTTTACTCTGTCAGCGATCATTTCAGGCAGATCTTAACTGGTACGATTATCTAACGTTCGTAGTCTCAGATTATTTTTAAGCTACCCCGGATAAAGCATGAACTAAGCGTCTCAAATTTCTGGTACAGAATTCCCCGTTTAGTAAATTTTCTTCCTCCGGAGCTAGATTTCTTTAATCCTGTTAATTTGAAAAAGCGTTTGCTTCCGTTCTTCTGGTGCTACTTTTTGCAGTCATACAATGAGCTTATCTCATGCAGCAAAATGATGGCTTGCCACTGTTCCTCATGTCGTAGTCTTCCTGTAAATTTATTGCAGTATCTATCATAGCTCGTTTTTGCGATTTGCAACTATATATCAGTGCGATTACAGCTTCGCAACAACTTCGGTATCACCCCCTTCAAGTAGACGTCCCGCATTTTACTCCGGTTCCATGGTGCTAATTGTTTTCTTTTTTTCTTTTACTTTTAACTACTTGTAAAGTAATAATAATAA
>CABFPE010000374.1:418758-429390 GCA_900660155.1 Hofstenia miamia
CTTGCCTTGAAATGATAATTTATAAATGTTGACATTAACTATTTGTTTAGTGATAATAATTCTTAGTTTATTATTAATACAATTATTGCGTTTCTGACAGAAATGTTTTTATCTTAGTTTGAAATTGATCACAGAGTCCCAACCTTGTAACTTCGTAATGAAGTCACTACTTAGCGATTGTTTCAAGCATTACAATTCAAGTAATATTCATCATCATTGTATGATGATAACAGATTCCATATTTGTGTACTTGTTGCTTAGATGGGAGAATTTGTTTTTCTGTAAATGTTATTCATTGATATTGTTATTCATAAGCAATTCATGAACGTATTGTCATATAATAAAAATCCTTTTAGTTAATTATCAAATTTGCGGCCAATTTGTTGCAACGAGAGCGGAAATTGCATGTAAAAATGAATTTAAATGTAGTTTCATACCCGACTAAGTTTCCCTTTGTATTAGTTGGAATCAGTTTGGCTTAGAATGTTAACAACTGTTCTTGAGTGAGCACTCAAAAAATTGAGCTTCTTGCAACAAGGGTTGTTGAAGCTTAACTTAATTTATTCTTTTGAGAAACCTTTTTATACACTTTTACTGATTTGAATATATTCTAGTACTTTATAGTATTTTTTCAGATGGTAACAGTCAGGCTGAATATGAATTTAACTTATACTGAATTTGTTATTGTTTTTTATACTTCTTTCATTGCGTCTCTTGAGTTTTGGTAAAATCACCCTTGAAAATAGCTCGCCTCTTCATACAAGTCAGAATAATTTCAATGTTGATTAACTTAAAATTTCTATAATTTGCAACAGACATGTCAACGGGTCGAGCTTCTAACTAGCCGAGCTTGAGCACAGTATTGGATATACAACGAGCCCAAAACGAGCCTTTTTTAGGCAAATCAAATTCATAGTTCTGCTTGTTGATTTGATTACGCAGATTTTTCTTATTTTTTCATTCAGTATGCCTTTCTTATAATTTTATTTAAGAAATGTTTATTAAATAATAGCAAGAGATATGTAAAATATTCATTGAGCACATTATTTTTAATAAAAATGAGCCTCATTGAAAGATTTTATGTAGCGAGCCAAGTCGAGCCGAAGTTGTTCAAAATTGTAACGAGCCGAGCTTTCAAATTTCTGCTCGTTGACGAGTTTGGAGGCTAATAAACTTATGAATGTTTTTAATATTGGGTCAATTTTTGTTTATGTTATTGAAGTCTACATGACGTGATAGTGAACGACGTTCTATTTTGAAACTGGCAAATCAATACATGCCTAATGCATAGTAACTGGGTTGGGTGAACATGTGCGGATTAGTGGTTGTGTAAGATGCTTCGGAATGTTTGAAGCGGTTTTTCCTAACGCACATTCCTTAACAAATAGTGAAATTCGATGTCTAAATTGTTCCAAATTATAGTTGCGAGGTATATAAAACTGTTAAATGATTTAACTGTAATCGAGCATCTTTTCCTATCGCTCATTTATTTTAAAATGCGCCAATTTAATCAAATTTAGCATGTGCATCTGATTTGGTAGAAAAGAGTGATACTGACCTTGAAAGAATGTACTATTCGTTGATAAATGCGATAACAACATTTTTTATGCTTTACACATTTATTTTTCAAACTAATTTCTTCACAAGCTACGGTCACCAAATCAAAATACAACATGCAATTTCACTAACAGTCGATGGCAAACAATTTATATGACGGATTTCTATTACATAGGCCCATTTTCAATCCTTGTATTGTATCTGTATGAGGGAGAACGGATTAAGTTCACACTGATATATTTGATTAAATTGTAACTGAAAATTCATCTATTTTAAATCAATGTTTGTAAGCATATCTTTAACAGGCCATGGTTTTTTGTCCTTCATTAAACTTTGGTCAACTTGATAGGGCGAGGAAGTCTCAATGATTTGTTTCACCAAATTCATCGTTTGCATGCCTTGCTTGTGAAATCGTCTCAAAAAACGAGAACTTTGTGAGTGAATTTTATCAGTTCTTCTCTAAGAATTGCATTATTGCTAATGAAATGCTTTTGTTGAATATGTTTTTTAAGTTTCATTTTGATAAAGCACATGCTTAGACCATATTAAATTACTTTTTCAAATAGTTTTTTGGTTTATTGAAAATTGTATATGTAGAGTAGCGGGTTTCCAAGTTTCCCTTTACGCCGCTTTCGATTTTAGGCTTTTCTATATAGTACTCATGAAATTTAGACTTATTATAGTCAGTTTCGCTTAGAGAGCTTTTCATCATCATTCGATTTTGGCAAATTTCTCTGGGAAATTTTGCATTTGATATTGCTCAAGTCAAATTTATGTTAATTTTCATAAATGCATTTCAAGCTAATATAATATTGATTCTGCATTTAGCAAAACAAATAAAATATAGCCTTACATAAATAAACTAAATCGAGCTAAAAAAAACTAATGACCATTTCAGGCAAGGATAGTAAGGGCACTAAAATTGCGATTAACAGCAAAACCTTAGGATCAATGGTTTGCATACTCTTGCCTTTAAATGCAAGCATTGTAAGGTCTACTTGGTTGCTCCTGTCTTGTAGCATTATGTACCGCGGTGGTTTGTTACACAAGGAAATACCGAAACTAACCGTTGCTAAGTATATCATAGAGTTACTGCTGTTGCCATGCACTCCGCAGGGTACAATCCTGTTAACTATAACATAGCCCTGATATTATGCACAAATACATATGCTGCTAACTGATGAAAGGTTTACTTAACTACATTCTGTACGTAATGTTCTTAACTATTTTTAAGAATAAAATTTATAGCCATTTATGGCTACGGGCTTAGATTTAATAAAACTTGCAGAATGCAAATATTTACAAGTCCTCTTCTCATTTTAAAAATAGCGATTAACTTTGCGATTATTGACATAAAAAATTGGCGTTTGCTTGCTCATTTTTCCCCTAATGCTTACACTTGAGCATAGTAAGGCACTGTATAACGTGTATTTATTCATTTCGTTTCTATATCCTATATTTGTAGTTTGCCGTGCATTGCTATAGTTCCTAATAGAACAAATTCGTTTTATTGAATAGAATCTATTCTAATTTAATGCCAACTGGTAAATCATTTAGTAACTAACTTTACAAATAGTTTTTATAGTTTTTAGACGAACCCTTATAAATTTTGTATTGTTTTTATTTACATTCAATTGATTACCGGTACTTTTCAAAAGTTGGCCATTTTGCATAACCGTTGATAAATGTATGCGGTTAGGTTATATAATTAATATTAAGTAATCTAAACTACTTCAGTGTTTTCATTCGTCGAGAATATTTTTGCATACACTGATTATCCATTGCAACACAATTCTAAAGTTTTTTCTACTTTGAATGCCACTTTTCTTTCAAAAAGTTATGCATGAAGGTTTCCAAAAAACACTAAGTATTGCAAAAAGCATTTCTTTAAGCCGGTGTATAAAACATCGCATTGTTTATGTATGCCAAAACATTCTTCCAAAACTCGGGGAATACTGTATTGCCATTCATAAGGATTTTTAAATTTGGCAAAGCGTTAGTGAGGGAATATTTCATTCAATGTGAATTGTATTTGAATTTGAATTCAAATTATGAGCTTTGAGATTTAATATTATGTTTTATATTGCATATGGTTTTGAGAAAGACGTGGTTGAATATAGAATTTTGGATCATTAAGAACAGGCAATGAAATCCATTAATCACATTATTTACTAGACTACACCCACAGTGGAGTATTTGGGAAAGGGCGATTAATTTTGCGGCATATGTTTATATGTTTAAAAACCAATTCTAAAGCACTTATATTAACTTATTCCTTATTTTCATATGGAATGCCGAATTTCAGTCTGTCTTATTACAACAAACATACATTTCTACTACAACTGTATTCCCTAAAATTTGATAAGCAATTCTTACTTTCCCCAAAACAATTCAATCTTTTTATAAAATTGTTGTGAGGTTATGCTATTTAGGCTTTGTATTGCATCAATAGTGGAATAGTAAATATCAGTTTAAGTGACTTATTGGCAAGCTGTTTACTATGGCTAAGGATACATTGCGGGCCCAGTCTCATTTGGGATTCTGGCATCAGACATACTTTTTTCATTAAGAGGAATTGGAATTACTGAAGTGCCGTGAAAGAAAGCAAAGTGATTTCGCAATGTTAAATGAAAAAGGTGGCTTCCAATTGAAGCTGAGATGAGCGAATAGGAATTGACAAGCTCTTTGCAACTGGTGCGGGTATTGCTTAGTAGTTAGTCGACTGTACTAACAGCTAACTATGGCCAATAGTCAGCCACCACCAGGGGCGTACGCAGGTTTTTCTGACGGGGGACATCAGTCATTACCGACATATTTTATATTTAGCCAATCAAAATCAATTTTGAAAATCTGCCGGGGGGACATTCACCATCTGAGTTCTCACAGGGTCTACATGTGGACCCGGTCTTACTGGGCCCTATCCGACCCGACCCGAATTTTTTTATTGAAACCCCACCCGAAACTCAAACTTTTTCGAAATTGGAAACGAACGCGAGCCGATTGTTTTCTGAAGCCATCCCGAAATTGCTTAGAACACACTTAAGAACGACCAATGTTTATTCTTATACTGGCTAAACAGTTTGAAATTGACCCAAAATTGTACATCCAATCAGCAAGTGTTCACAACCAGTAAGTTGAACGTAGCGACTAATCTAAATATATGTATATGCGTTTGCAAAAATAATTTTATTTTTCATGATGTTTTATCACATTTTATTAGATCTTTTTTTAATTTTTGATTATATTTTTCTCATTCAAAAATTAAAATATGTGTAGATTTCAATTCAAGGAAATTTAAGAATGAATAAGATATCACATTAAAGTCTATACGATTTTCGAATTTCTATATTTCTGTTTTCTATGTAGTTCTTTGCACTTAAATAAAAAAAATTAAACATGATGTAATTTTGTTAGATTGTCTTATGCAGGTTTGGCATGTTTTATTCACAACCTGCTTAAAACAAATGTTTTTTGCAATGTTTTTTAAAATTTTTTTTTCAAATTTATGGAAAGTTTGGAATTTGGAACATAATTTTTTAGTTTCATCCATTCGTACTTTCATAATCGATTTTCTACTGAAAATCGTTTAACTTGCGTTTTGCTTATGTGTATGAAACGAAAAATGAATGTTGATAAGCTTACATGTATAATGATTCAAAGTTTGTTACCTTATGTGTTTTCAGCAAAATATCAGTTACTTGGGGTGGGCCTGTTTCTGAGCAAAAAACGTTGTTTTAAACGTTTAAAACGTTTTTTTGTAAAAATACACATTTTTGCCAACCCTGGTCTCATATTCTTTATTCAACGCATATGTATATAAAGTGGAATAAGAAGAGTTAATGAGTTAATCACACACTGCACTTTCATACTCATGGTGTGTGAAACTAATGCTTGCTTATTTATTTTGTCTTTTATATGGTAAAGTTGTGTATAGGAAACTCATATGCGGTTTTCTTCTAATTTTCTGCATCATAAATTCAACAATTTATTATATTCTTTGGATATAATTATATAATTATTTTATATTATTTTTATTATATTATTTCTTACATTATAGTATATTTTCTCATATTTCATATTTTCATACTGTCCAACAAAAGTGAAATCAAACGTAGGTTCTGTGTGTAATTCTAATAATACATATTTTTTCAAGTTTTGCATTTATTCAAAAGTGTTTAATTTCACTCCCTGTTCTAAATTAGTCAAATGTGATCGGTAGTTTATGTGTTGAAATATTTCGTCAGTATGTGCTAGCGTAGAGAAAACGATTTGACAGTAAGCCTAGTACTTCATAAAATTTTCTCTTTATACAGAATATATCATGTGTAACAATTCCTCTTATGAGTGCGTTTCTATAACTCATATTTCTTATTAATATATAATGGACGTTGCAGTAGGCGTGGAATTCATTTTCTTATAGACCAGTAAGGCAAGTGCGTAAAATTGATGTTTTCTCAATTAGACATTTAGCGTGTATAAATTCATTGACCCTTTCGGACCTAGTCTCTCCCAAAGCTCTGTCAGTGTATGTGAATCTCTAAAATTAATGCATACAAAATGTTTTGTCATATATCGTTAGAAAGAAGAGATTTCTCCCTATTTAGTGGTGCGAAAATTTTTGATTGAAGAAAAAAATCCGAGCAATTCTTAATAAAAATTCATTTTGAATATTTTTTTATTTACGTTCGGGTATTCAAATTTGCATTAAAAATTTTTGAAATAATTTGGGATGCTACTCCAATGTGCTTCGGTAATTTGCATCAAAAGTGACAATAGCTCGTGATACGTTGATAGACAATCATACATTGTATTCCGAGTGCCTCAGAATGCAGAGCCATTTTTCGGGGACTTTTCTTGCCGCCAAGTTGTGGGTTGATGATGATTGTAACTACTCAATTTATCAATATAATCAGCGAATAATAGTAGAAAGTCAGGCTTATCCTCGTCTTTTTAACTCCTCCTACAAGATGAAATGGATTTGATTTATTGCATTCACAACAGTGAGAGGAATGCATGTCACTGCAGCAGATTGAATTGCATGTGGAGCCCCATTATTTAAGTAAATCAACAGAAAATCAACTCCATTGTACAATGATCCATCAATACATTTCCCCACAAAGTTGTAACCATCGAATCTAGTCTCTTGGAAAAATATTTCGTCAAGGGTAAGAACACAATTATTTGAAAAATTTCGAGAATCTATGAACAATTTTAGACTTTTCACAAAGTCTGTACATCCGGCACCCGAAAAAATCGGAAAAATATTTATATGCTGCAACTAGAATTAGTTTCTCGCAGCCTCAATTCACTGCCAGAATTCTTATGTAAAAGAATACAACCATGCATTTCAGGTTGAAAACCAAAAGAAACATCATAGTAATAAATGAAATTGCCCCTGAGCGTTTAAGAACGAGTTTCCTTTAAGAGGCAAATACTTTTCTGTAATACTTTCAAAGGATAGAGAATCCGTTTCTTGCAATTTAGACAGGAAATATTCCTGCTTTGGAGAACTAATATTACTACTGTTTTCACAAGGATTGTCGGCACTTACTTGAGAGAAATTCAGTTTTTAACACCTTTTTGTTTACCCGTGTTAAGTAAGTTTCGAAATGGTTGTAGCATACTGCAGTGTTATTTGATATTCTTAAATTTGCCTTTTCAAATTTTGAAGAAGTCCGATGTCTTTTATAGGGAAGGCATTTTGCAATATTCGCCTTTAGCGATCCTGATGTGCACACAGAATTTCTTGAACATTTCGACGTAAGCTAATTTCAAAGATACACAGTTTCGTGACAGTATGAGTCACTGCAACTAATTATACTTATAATTATCCAATAAGAGTCAAGGCTCTTACTGAAAATAGAAATGCATCTCAATATGTTTGAAACATGTTTCTTCTCATTGCAGCAATGAAGAATGGGATACACAAGGTTGTCTCAAAGCACCAACCATCACGTACTTCCTCTTTTCTTGATTTGAGCAAACCGCCGATAATCTAAATGCCAATAAATCAAAGCATCCCATTGGAATCTACTGGGTACCACTGAGTATATACTGCTGCTAACAAATTTGTATACTTGCAAATGATATCACAAGCATTTCTGTACTGACCAAAATTTTGAAAGAATCTGAAATAGAGGATAAAATGGAAGACGGATTTGTCAGACCTGGTTTTACAGAAAAATTTTCTCCTTGGTCTTTAAATTTCTGCATGTATCCTTCCAAAAATTCCCATCAGGAGAAATGGACTCACAATTTGATTTAATTGATGATTATGAATCATCTTCGCTTGAATTGATTTCTATTTCATCATTAACTTCATCATTTTCACTGCTTTTTTTATCATGAAGTTGAGCAATTTTTGTAAAGTAGAACTGTTAGATTTGTCGCGTGTTAATAACGTCATGAGAATATTTTGTAAACATAATTTTCATTATGTCTAGAAAAAATCTATAACGCCAAATCCCATATTTGGACCCAACAAGAGAAATGCAAAAGTTGAGGAAGTCATTAAATTTTATTGAATAATCTTTAGACCTTTTGTTGTTACAGTGTTTAAAATTGTGGCTAGGGTCCAAAGTTGTCCCCACTTGTGTTTTTAAGTGTTAAACTACCTTTGCATAATGTCTCGCCGTATGTTAAGAAGTCATGCTCAAATAGCATGGAAAAAATCTATAACGCCAAATCCCATATTTGGACCCAACAAGAGAAATGCAAAAGTTGAGGAAGTCATTAAATTTTATTGAATAATCTTTAGACCTTTTGTTGTTACAGTGTTTAAAATTGTGGCTAGGGTCCAAAGTTGTCCCCACTTGTGTTTTTAAGTGTTAAACTACCTTTGCATAATGTCTCGCCGTATGTTAAGAAGTCATGCTCAAATAGCATGGATATTCCACAGTTGCAATTAAAAAATTTCCAAACTGATTCTAATGAAACAAACGCTAACAGAAATTACCCGTAATTAGTTTTAGAAATGAAAAAAATATTTCAGTTTAAATATGCTACCTAACTCGCAGTTTGTAATTCATGAAGCAATGCAATTTTTAATTAGTAAACAGAATGAATTTGTTAGTTTTTTAAATTTGGCAAAATCTATTTAACTACCTAATTATGACAAATGAATCATTAATAATGAGACACTTGTGGAGCTCAAGCAAAACGGAGAAATATAATCCGGAAACGCATTAACAAATATTTGAAAATTCGTCGTTTTATCAAATAATATCGATGATGTCTTTAGTAATAACAGGTGATAATGTTGAATATTTGCAATTGAATTTTCGCTGAACTAAGAAAACTAGAATATAAATTTATAAAAATATGAATCGAGTAGAAGTATACAACTGATGTATTTGTTATATCGCATCATAAAAACTGTATGCCTGTAATTTACTAAAAATCAATTTTGCCACTGTCCGATCAAATTTGAGGCGTGAATAAATTGTTCTGCTTCAGCAAGTTTTCATTTTATACTAGAATCAGCGGAAGTATTTGACTAGTTACAAAAATGAGTACCCGCTCGTTTTCTAATATATAAATAAAGTAACCACTAAACATGCATGGGTAAGTCCTCGTCCCCAAATGGTAAGTTTCCAATCAACGCTATCGTGTTCATTTCCCTTCGTCAATCCCAGTTGCAGCACTCAATCCATTTCAAAAATAGAGATTAATTTGCGCTTTGTGATTTTGCGTTGGTATGCTGTTTTCGTTTGCGCTCATTAGTACATAGATACATGCCGCCACCAGAACACCACATAATTTATTTAAGCGAAAATTTCACAAAGGTTTTACTATGAACCGCTGTTTCTTTTGATTATCAGTTGTCTGTTTTAATTGAAAGGACGGGTGTCTTTTACCAGAATGATTTTATAGGATTGAAGGGAAGATTCCTTGCAAAAATGAAATATTTATCCCTCCCGTTGAAAAATAATTACAGGTTTGTGTAAAACTAATGAAATTTTAGAATTAGATATAAGTAAATTAAGTATATGTATATTGATATATGGAAACTATTCTCAGCCTCAAATAATATTCTCATTTAAATAAATTATATTGAGTGCTTGAAAATATAAACAAGTGAATAGTTAAGTTTCATTATAATTGTTTATATTGTCTGGACAATCAGCATAAGATATTTCATCGCAAAGTAGTATTAAGTTTGGACAACTTTGGAAACTATATTCCTTATAATTTGTATTACAATCACGGCCTTGCTGTGTGCCATTGGGTAATTGGGCGGTACATTCAAGCTTACGGTTTTACGCAGCTGCCAGTTTTTTTAATGTAATTCATACTTTTTCTTAGTTTGAACAGTTTTTTACATTTCCCATTATTGAGTTCCAGCCCCATTTAGTTCTTGTCGAACCTGGCGAAAATCATTAGTAATATTCTGAAATTCGTGGTCCCAGCTTCTTCCTTTATAGCTGAACGGTCTCGCAAAATCCAAGTTTGAACAAGTTTTAAATTGTTTGAGTAGAGTTTAGACACGTTTTTTTGTAGGTAATTGCATGCATAAATATTAATTTTCTATAAAAGAGCTACTTAAGAATTTTGTATAGTTTTTATTTAGCATTTTACATCGAGTTCGCAACATTATTTTAATGTCGAATGATTTTATCTTACTTAGGACGCTAACTTCACTTGAATTCCCAATTTCGTCGACGCGTATTGTCATTCAATTACGCAATCACTTACATAATCGATGAATTTCTTCAAAATTGTGTTTTTAAGAAAACTGCATTCATTAAAATATGCTTGCTTCGTTTTTTAAATCGCTGTTTCTCATATATTTCTATTTTGTGCATATTTATTGAGAAAAATGTAATAACACGTATTTATAAATTCACTTTCTAACATGCGATTCTTAATACGAAACTAAACAGGAAAAAAATTTTGACATCGACAAGGCTAAACAACTGTTAAATTGTTAGATTGATACTTTGGAAAATCTCCTTTCATTTCTAATTTTAACTTACATGGCTTAGTCACGCGATAGTTTTAGCATTTAGATTGGAAAATTAAGATTTAAGTTATGTTGTTCTTCTACATATATATATATATATATATATATATATA